>JASDQU010370977.1:133478-156928 GCA_032191745.1 Picea mariana
CTTAGATTGTAAGAGAACGAGAACAACACTAGTTCAGTTTTTGCAAGTTTGTGATGGGGGTTTCATTCTTTCCACTGCCCTATTCCTTACACTCTTGTTGTGCCTAAAGAATTTTGTACTCATTTCATTTCTTGATTTCTTTTCTACAAGATTTCACTTATGAATGCTATCTGTTTAAAATCTTTTCTAAAACATATTACAGAGATTTCAACATTATAAGCATAAGCATTAGAATTGAAAATACCCAATTTGCACATGAATAACGATTGTATATGTATATAAATAATTTAATGTTTCTGTCGTCATTCCAATTTCAGTAAGATATGATCTGCGAGTATCTATATATACAAATAATTTCATGTTGGCCAGTTTCAAGGAACACATCCATACCGCGTATTTACATTTATAGCGGTGGCCCTACCGTAAGTCTCTTCACTGTCCCGGGAGGATTTTTCAGAAAATTCAAACAACAGCTCTGCTTTTTGTAGCCTTCAATAAATAAATAAATAAATAATGAATCAGAATAGGGAGAGTTCCATGCATAGGATGCTCACTTAGACATGAGTATTCTACTCCACCAGACAACTAATAATTTAGGATTAGGAGATGTTTATATTATTCGTTGTTTGCAAATCCTCAGTTTGAGCTTCAAACCAGGGGGTATTGTTGTTCAATCATGTTTCGATGGTTGATTATAAGAAACATGACTACTTGTGCTCTTTAGATTTTTTTGAGCACATACTGGTGAGTTTTCATGTTTTTTTTTCTTTGCATTCAATGATGAGCTCCTTTTGTTATGAGAAATATATTTACAATTTGATTTTTCAAATTGAGACTAAATTATTTATTGATATATCATAAGTTTTTTTTTAGTGAATTTGGTTTTTAATTGTACTTGCATACCTTTGATATCTAATAATTTGAGTTCATTTCATATACTTTGTTGAGTTCATTTCATATACTTTGTTTCAAACTTTATATCACAATTTGTAATAAGGGATCCTCAAATAAGTATGTCATATAAGTGGTTAGCGAGTTTGAAATAAATTACCTTCTCATCTATATCCTATAAATTCTTTAAAATATATTTGTAATATATCCCAATATAGATATCCAGAGTTCCACCATAAATCCAATGATCAACTAAACCTTCCAAATACATTTTCAATCTAATCTTATTCCATCATCATGTATCTAATACATCTCAAAATATAGTTCGATTTTATTCTTTCATCTTATATCTTTTCTTTTATTCTAACAATCAAACTTCGTCACGTCAATTTTAATTTTGCTCATGAATCCATTAGACGAACTCAAATTGAATGAGTTTTTGTCGTTGTTCAAACAAAATTTTGTTCATGAATCCATTAGAAGAACCCGAATTGAATGAGTGTCGTCGCTGGTGAAACAAAGTGTGGTGCTCGAAATGCTTACACATTTGTTTTCCATGATCATGGTGTTTAATTGAACCTAAGTAATTTGAAGCCCTTGCTTAATATCTTCCTTCCGCGATTAATTTCATCAAATTGTTCTGATATTGGGTGAAGTTGTCTATACTTTGCTAATTTTATTGGTGACCTTGTCAACCTTACTCGTAAATTTGATGTGAGTATATTTTATTTCTGTGCTCAACTTTGCATTGGGATCAAGGGTTTTAATCTTTAATCCATATACACACTATGAGAAAATGATTTGTATTTGGGTTTAGGCGCTTCCTTCATATCAATTTCCAGATATATTCCCAATTGCTTGCTCATAGCCTCTCTAATCGCAACTGGAATAAGTCAAGACGACTCTTGTATAAACACCACAACAGGACTCTAAAATTAAGGGCGTGACTGGTGTCGATTGGTCAGGGGCGCAGCTTATTGTCGTATCACTCCCAATTGTGGTTGGGTAGGACGAGATGACTTTGGTATAAACTCCCAAGGAGATCACTAATTAAGGGAACCAATGGTGTAGATTTAGTCGGGTTGCATCCCTGTTGCTATAGCCTCCGATACATACCATCGAGGCTCTGATATAGACCATTGAGGGTTATCGTGGAAGCCATGACATCACGCCCTGATTTACCTGTTCTGAATACTGGTTGCCCAAGCGATTCGTCATGCAGACGCCTAACAACGTCGTTGAAATCTTCTTCAGGCAATGTTTTGTCAAGGAAGTGAGGAAGCCTCTGCTTTTTGTTTCTTGTAACTGACTAACGACTGCTATATATCTATGTAAGCATGCTAAGGCACAATGTGATATGTGAGAATGTTTGAGACACATGAGCCTGAGTGGTCTGGTTGATGTATTATCTCCCTTGCATCATATTAACCAAATATCATTGTCCCGTGGATGTTTCTCTGTATAGGGTTTTACCACGTAAGAAAGTTGTGTCAGATATGTGTTTGCTTATTTTCTTGTATCTTATTTTATATTTTCTTCCACTGCAGAACAACAATTGATATTAGAGTGTGTTTGTGTAGGTTAAGCAAGTTTGTAAAGCACAACGAGCAAATCTTCACAAATTCAAGAATGAGGTGAATTCAATTTTGTATCGACAAAATCGATCTGAGTGCGGGAAGGCAAGGGGATTTATTTTATAACTCGTACACACGTATACACAAAGAACATAGCATCAATTCTATATGGATGCTTCCATGCATGGGGAGAGGACCGTCTTAGACGCACTGTGGATAACCATTGCAAGTGTCCTCTCGGATTAGCCTTTATTCTTTGAGAAGAGCATTAGCCATTGAAGCCTTTCACGGAAAATTGTTAATTCTTTAAAAGCATGTGGGTAGAGTGATGTCCTGGAAGGTATGATGACATACTTTTGTTTCCATTAAGCATAAGGATACATTTGCTTTTACGAGGTGAATATTTTATACACTTAACCCGGATAATTTATGAACGATAATAGTTTAATGGATGGATACTTTTTTCGAATGAATGTTTAGTTGTAATATTAAAACATTTTATTTAATCCCACTTTGAATTAAAATATTGTATCTCCAATTTTTTTTTTAAAATGGAAGCTTCAGCTCTAAGCAGTGATTTGGGCATTATGAGGTTTTGTGCTAATGGCTAAGATGTAGAGTTCGAAGTTTGAAGTTGAAAATTTCAGCAGTAAAAGCAACTTTGAGGTCTGGAAGCTCAAGATGCGGGATTTACTGGTGCAACAAGGGTTGCAAAAAGAATTGGTAGGCAAGACAAAGAAACCAACTACTATGACAAATGAGGAATGGGAATATCTGGATGGAAAAGCTCTTAGTACCATTCGTTTATGTCTGGTGGATGATGTTCTGTTTAATATCGTAGGAGAGGATACAACATCAGGCTTATGGAGGAAGATGGAAAGTCTATATATGAAGAAGTCCTTAACAAGCATGATCGACTTGAAGAGACAGTTGTACAATTTGTGGATGAAAGAAGGTACAACAATTGCTAACCATTTAAATACCTTTAATACCCTTATAGTTTAATTGACTAGTATGGAAGTTAAATTCAAAGATGAAGATAAGTCTATTACACTATTGTATTCATTTCCCGAGTCTTGGGATAATCTAGTCATCTCTATTAGCTTTAGCTCAACAGATGTTTTAGATCATGAATCTATTGTGGGAGCTTTGTTGGCTGAGGAGATGAGGAGAAAATCTAGTCAAGAAACATCAACTTCAGAGGCGTGCTTGGTCAGAGGTCAAACTAAAGATAAAAATCAAAGAAGTTCTTTTCGATCTAAGTCAAGACGTAGAAAGGGTAAAGAAAAATTATGGTATTGTTGCAAAACATGACATTTCAAGAAAGATTGTTGGAAAAGAAAGGAATCTGAGGAAAACTCTATGAAGGAAACAAATTTGGTTGTAACAAATTCAGGTATGATTGATGAAGTTTTATCTGTTTCTAGTAATTTACAATATGAAGAAGAATGGAAGTTAGATTAAGGTGCCTCCCACCACATCTGCTCCCATAGAAATTGGTTCATTTCTTACCAATCTGTTGATGAGGGTGTAGTATTTATGGGAAATGGTATTCCATGTAAAACTGTTGGGGTTGGCAGTGTTAGAATCAAGATGTTTGATGGTATTGTTAGGGAATTAACAGATGTTAGATATGTACCTAAGCTTAAATCGAATTTGATTTCATTAGGAGTTTTGGATTCTTGTGAATATAAGTATACAAGTCAAGGTGGAGCACTCACATTGTCGAAAGGTAATTTAGTAGTGATGAAGGCAACAAATCTTGATAACCTTTATAAGCTGGAAGGGAGTACTGAAGTGACATTTGAAGTGACAGATGTATTTTCTTGGTTATGGCAGAAGCATCAACGTCATAAGAGAAAAAAATAATTGCAGGTATTGGTAAGTTGTAAATCATTTCCAGACTTAAAATCTTTGTTTCTAAATTCCTGCTTTCTTTATATCTCTGCAAGTTATGATGGTGGTATAAATGGATGTCGTGTGTGGGATCCTACTGCTCACAAGGTCATCATTGAAATAGATATAATATGTATGGAACAACCAAAATGGTTGATTCAATATCACCATGATAAATTTGTTTGCATGCTAGATAATTCATTGTATGGCCTATTGGTACCCAGACAAATATACAATAGGTTTGAATCCTTCATAGTGAGTTATAATTTTTCAAAGGGTAGGAATGACTATATAGTTTATTGTACATTCATAGTCTTGATGTTATTTGTTGATGATATGCTCGATGCAAGACGAAGCATGGATAAAATCAGTAAGAAAATGACCCAGGTGGACATAACAATTCAGATGAGGGATCAAGGAGCAGAAAAACAAATTATGGGCATAGAAGTACATAGAGATGGTAATGGTAAGTTGTGGTTGGAGTTCAGTATGAACATTGTAAAACCAATTTTTATCCCCGTTGCTTTCCATTATAAGTTTTCTTCAAGCATAGGTCATGTCTATAAAGAAGAAAATGTTATGTCTCATGTAAGTTTAGTATGAGGCCTTTTGTATGTGATGAAATGGTTAATATGAGATGTTTCACATGCTAATGATGTTGTCATATACATGACAGATTGAGGAGCTACAGTGAAATGGGTGCTGCAGTGTTTGAGAAGAACATATGTCACCTATAATGGTTACACTGAGATAGTCTGTGATAGTTGTAATGTATATTTTACAAGTGTTTTGGATAGAAGGAGATCTATCACTAAATATGTCTCAAAACACAGTTGTAGAAGACATGTTGGAGGTGGAGTGACCCCTCAGGAAATCCAAACTCGTGTAAGTCACACATGCAAGATCATGAAACCAATTTTATTAGAGAAGTTGCACTGGTGTTTGACTTCTCTTGGCTTGCAACATAGGTGATGAATAATTTGGACAATGATATTAAGGTAAATTGTTGTCAAGGTGAAGATTTTTGGATAATGCCAACCAATTTACACTCACTTTTAGATATTGGGCAGATTTTCTGGCCCTTATTGTTTTATAACTAGTTGGATCAAATCAGCTAGATTTAGAATAGGGATATAGGCACATTAAATGTAATCAGTTTCTTGTAATTGAGTGAAGACTGTTATATATCTATGTAAGCCTGTTAAGCTAGAGTGTGAGATGTGAGAATTCTTGAGACACATGAGCGTGAATGGTTTGTCTGATGTATTATCTCCTTTGCATAATATTAACTGAATATCATTGCCCTGTGGATGTTTCTCTGTATAGGGTTTTACCATGTAAAAAAGTTATGTCAGATTATTTGCTTCTATCTTATTCTATATTTGTTTCTGCTGCATAACAACAAGAGTTAGTTTTATACTCACTGTGATACCAAGATAAAATAGTGGAGAGTAGATACATATTTTACATACCAAACACTATTATACATGTTTTTATTATTCAACCAAGTACATATTTATTTATGGATTTGTCCCTCAACTACACAACAAACTCACAAGAAAATATCTCAACTAAATGAGATAAATATGATCTAATAGTTCAAAAAAAAACTCTCACAACTAATTATATTTAACAAACTCAAATCAACTTTAACTTAAACATTAATTCTAACATACACACAAAAAAATAAAAACAACATTGTTCTCTCATTTGTTATATGTTAATCAACCATCAATACCCAACAACAACCACGTTTTCGTATCATTTTTTATGTGTTGGGATGTACCCTATATTTTCTTTGAAGACGTCAACTACAAAACTGCAACTTCAAGAATTCTCAACAAACTTACCATACAGTACCCCATGTAGGCATGGCTCAAAAGTACAAATTAATCCCTGCCACTTTTAACCGAAGAAACAAAAGAAAGTTGCAATGCTCCGTATGCTTACTTGGCGCACTAGAAAAATGAGATATACAGGGAACAACCCAATGCCAAAGTACCAACTGCCCTGAAAGTCCGATTTGAACCACGAAAACCCAACAAGGTTCCGATGTCCAGTCAATACAAAGCTGGATACTTTACAATAAAAGAATGTAATATGGTGAAGAACCACGTAGGCCTCCATGATCAACACAATTCCAATGTGCCTAATAACACAGAAAATACGTGCTGTATAGAAAAACCCACAAATAATTCTTGATTAATCTAATCTAATGCTAAAGTGCAAGTAATCTATCCATGTGAAAATACAGAGGTTTGCATCCTCTCGGCATTCAACTCAGTTCCATTGAGGCAACTAATCACACCGAATCGTAGTGTGAACTCAAATAAATAGAAGCAGCACAAAGATCACGGGGATTAAGATTAAAAGTTAAACTGTTGACAAAGATCAAAGTTCCATAGAGGGAGCGGTACAGTAAGTGGTGTAGTTTTCATCTACTAGTCAGAACTTTCAAGCAATCGAATTCAAACCAGAAATATAATAAGTTTCTATAGAATAGATTATACAAATTTGTTCAAGAAATTTCTTACAAAGGTTCAGGTATGAATGTTAAAAAATTTCATGCATTATTACTCACAATATTTTTGTTGTATATGGCTTTGGCTAAGAGACACCTTAGCTTATAGTGGACAGACTTCTTGAATCTTTTTTCCTCTGATATTCAGGTAGGTTGTAGTATTTTAAGTTCATCTATGATCTTCAAGCTTCCCAAGTTCTATTGGCAACTCTCACTTGATGGTTTAAGATTTCTTTTTCATATGATTATAAATTTAATAATATCAATTTATTTCCAACAATACCCACTCTAACAGTTTTAAGGGAATATCCATTATAATAAACAAATATGATGATGACGACTACTGTCCCCATTGAGATCAATTGGTTTGTTTGACCTTAAGAAAGTAAATACTACTTAGATTTCTTAAAAACTGTATTTCTAGACTCAAAAAATATTGAGAGAAGTGTTTTAAGATGGCCATAGTTGTGATGACCTAGCAGCTTAGGAATGTCTGTATTGTTAAAATATTTTTAAATTGGGATCTAAGAAGAAGTTCCAAGATGGCCATAGTTTTCATGACCTAGGAGCTTAGGAAGGTCTGTATTGTGGAAAATATTTTTAAATTGAGATCTAAGAAGAAGAAGGGTTTATCATCTTCAAAGGCATGACATCCTTGTTGGAAACATGCCAACGAATTTTCTCATGTGGTCACATGCACACGCACATGCACATGCATGCATTCTACTTATGAACTGTTCGTGTAACTATGTGATCGGTTCATGATCAGTCTGTGTAACTAAGTGATAGATGTTATATATACGAGCATACCCATAGAGGTAGAATACAATGCGAGCTAGAGAGTAGCGAGTGTGTGAGGAGAGGATGATTGTATGCCTATGAAGCCTATTGTAGTTCTCCCTTGAATAACATAAGACTGATAATCATTGCCCATGGTTTTTTCTCGATTTGGGTTTCCACATAAATCACTCTGTCAAGTGTATGACTGATGTGCTTGGTTTTATGCATGTTTGATCTTGCTTAGTTTATGCCTTGTTATATTTGCTATGTTTTTCTTCTGTTGCCTAACAAGTGGTATTTTATTAAACGTTTTCTAGGGTTTATACCATTAATTTTCCTCATTTAAATTGTCTTGATTTTATAAGGAGTGGTTTGTGTGTTTTCTGCTAATGGCGAAAGTGAAGAGTTCCAAGTTTGAGATTGAAAAGTTTAGTGGTAAGAATAGATTTGTGCTATGGAAGCTCAAGATGCGAGATCTTCTTGTTCAACAAGGATTGCAAAAGGCCTTGGCTGGAAGGTCAAAGAAACCGACAAGCATGACAAATGATGACTAGGAGGATCTGGATGCAAGGGCCCTCAGTACTGTTTGCCTGTGTTTAACAAATGAGGTATTGTTTAACATCGTTGAAGAGATAACAACAACAGGTTTGTGGACCAAATTGGAGAGTCTTTGTATGACAAAGAACTTGTCAAACATAATCTTCTTAAAGAGGCAGTTGTACATCGCGAATGAAAGATGGTACAAAAATTGCTAATCATTTGAATGTCTTCAATACTTTGATTTCTCAATTAACTGTTATGGAAGTAAAGTTTGATGATGAGGACAAGGCTATTACACTATTATGTTTGTTTCCCGAGTCTTGGGATGATATGGTCACAACTGTGTGTTTTAACACAACACATGCCATTGATTATGACACTGTTGTGGGAGCTCTGTTGTGTGAGGAAATGAGGAAGAAATACAATAAGAAAAACTCTACAACATAAGCAATGGTGGTCAGAGGACTATCTACAGAAAGAGGGAAAAGTGAGAGGGGTACATCAAGGTCTAAGTCAAAAGGCAAGAAGAGTAAGTAGAAATTTTGGTTCTATGGAAAATCTGGGCATCTCAAGAAGGATTGCTGGAAAAGAAAGAATGCAGCCAATGAGGACTCCACAAAAGGAGCTAAGGAAGCTAATGTAGTAGAAACAAGTTCAGGTTCCAGTTCAGGTATGGTTGATGAGGTATTGTCTACTTTCGATGTTTCACATCAACATGAGCATTGGTTGTTAGCTTCTGGTGCATCCAACCATATGTATCTTCATAGAAATTGGTTCTAAACTTACCAATCTATTGATGATGGTGTTGTTTATATGGGAAATGTTTTTTCTTGTAAAATTCTTGGAGTTGGTAGCATCCAGATTAGAATGCATGATGGTTCTGTAAGAACATTAACAGGTGTAAGGCATGTACCCGAACTAAGAAAGAACTTGATATCTTTGGGAGTTCTAGATTTTTCTAGTTACATGTGTACACCTCAAGGTGGAGTACTGAAGGTGTACAAAGTCACCTTAGTAGTCATGAAGGCAAAGCAGATCGGGAACCTTTATCAACTTGAAGGAAGAACATAAGTAAATCCAACAGTTGTTGCATTTGAAGATGAAAGTGACTCTATTCGTTTATGGCATCAACGTTTGGGTCATATAACCTAGAAAGGGCTTAAGGTATTGGTTGATCGTAAGTCACTTCCAAGTTTGAATTTTTTGAATTTGAATTTATGCAAGTATTGTGTCTTTGAAAAAAAATGTAGAAAGAATTTTAAAACAGGAAGGCATATAAGCAAAGGTATCCTTGATTACATTCATTCATATGTTTGGGGACCATTCCATACAATTTATTTTGGAGGATCATCATATTATGTGACATTTATAGATGATTTCTCTAGAAAGGTTTGGGTCTATTTACTTAAAAGAAAATATAATGTATTTAATGCTTTTAAGAAATTCAAAGATTTGGTTGAAAATAGCACTGACAGGTCAATCAAGTGTTTAAGGACAGATAATGGAGGTGAGTTCACATCTATGGAATTTGAGAAATATTGCAAGGAAGCTGGGATCGAAAGAAATAAGACCAAGGTTTATACTCCTCAACAAAATGGCATTGTTGAACGCATGAATAGGAATCTTCTAGAGAGAAAGGAGCATGCTCAATAATGCCAAGATGTAACAAGAATTACGGGAAAAAGAAGTTCTTAAAGCATGCTATCTGATAAATCGATCACCATCAACTACAATAAACTGTAAGATTCCAAAATAGGTATGGACAGGTCACTCATGTGATTTTTTAATTCTGAGAATATTTGGTTGTGATGCTTATGGTCTTATTTCTAAAGATCAGTGTTTAAAGTTAGATCCAAGATCAAAGAAATATGTCTTTGTTGGTTATGGTGATGGAGTTAAGGGGTACATATTGTGAGATCCTACTTCCCACAAACTCATCTTAACAAAGATGTAGTATTTGATGAATCCTTACTCTTAAAATCAGAATTGGTAGATGTTAAGTGAGACAAGAACATGTAGCTCAAGTTCAACAAGTTCAGTTGGAAACTCAACCATCTTTAGAAAGGCAAGAGCATGGAGAAGTTCCAGAAGAAGAATATGTAGATGTAGATGCATAAAATATACAGAAAACTGAGGATATGCCTCAACCATCTCCGAGGAGATCTTCATGGGTCAGGAATCCTTCTGCAAGGTATGCTGAATATGTTTCATCTGTGGCTTTGGTTTATATTGATGGAGAACCTAGTTGTTTTCAGGAAGCAATTAAGGTATCTGAAAGTGCTCAATGGAAGAAAGCTTTGAAAGAAGAAATGAATTCCTTAGAGAGGAATAAAACATGGGACCTGGTAGAACATCCAAAGAACAGGAAGGTTGTCGCCTGCAAGTGGGTCTACAAACTAAAAAAGGGTATTGATGATAAAGTCAAAAGGTATAAAGCAAGACTGGCAGAAAAATGGTATTCTCAAAAGGAAAGTATTCATTTTTATGAGATATTTTCACTAGTTGTGAAGCTTGTTTCAGTTCGTGTTCTATTAGCACTAGTTTATTTACTTGATCTTGAGTTAGAGCAGCTAGATGTTAAAACAATGTTTCTACATGGAGGTTTAGATGAGAATATATATATGGAACAACCAAAAGGGTTTTTTCAGGATCACAATAAGAGGTTTGTTTGCAAACTCAAGAAGTCATTGTATGGCCTGAGACAGTCTCCCAGGCAATGGTACAAGAAGTTTGATTCCTTCATGGTGAGCCTAAATTTTATAAGAAGTGAATATGATCATTGTGTTTAATTTAAAAAGTTGGAAAATGACATGTTCATTATTTTGGTGTTATATGTTGACGATATGCTTGTGGCAAGAAAAAACATAGTTGATATCAATAGGTTAAAGGCTCAGTTGGCTAGGGCATTTGATATGAAGGATGAAGGAGTAGAAAAACAAATCTTAGGCATGGAGATACATAGAGACATGAAAATTTTTAAGTTGTGGTCATCACAACATAAGTATGTGGAGAAAATACTTATGATATTCGGTATGAATAATGTGAAACCCATACAGATCCTTTTGGCTTCCCATTTCAATCTTTTTTCATGTTTATGTCATAGCAATGGCGAAGAAAATGATTATATCTCTCGTGTATGATATGCTAATGCAATGGGAAGTTTGATGTATGCGATGGTGAGTACTAGACCAGATTTTTCACATGCAGTTGGTGTTGTGAGTCGATACATGGAAAATCTAGGAAACACGCATTGGGAAGTAGTGAAATGGGTTCTTCAATATCTTAGAGGCACAAGCAATTATTCTATCACCTATGATGGTTCCTGAGATTCAGTTTGCGGTTATGTAGATTAAGATTTTGCAGGTGACTTGGACAAAAGGAGATCCACTTCAGGGTATGCCTTTACTCTTGCGGGAGGACCTATTAGTTGGATGTCAAAGCTTCAAAACATAGTCGCTTTATCCACTACTCAGGCAGAGTATGTGGCTACTTCACATGCATGCAAGGAGGCAATTTGGTTACAGGGTCTGTTGGGTGATTTTGGAAGGATGCAGGACAAAGTGAAAGTATTTTGCTATAGTCTAAGTGCTATTCATTTGGCTAGAAATCCATCTTATCATAGTAAGATGAAGCATATTTATGTTAAGTACGATTTTGTAAGACAGGTTGTTGATGAAGGTGGAGTGGCTCTGGAAAAGATCCATACAAAAGTGAATTCTGCAGACATGTTTACGAAACCAGTTTTGTTAGAGAAGCTACGGTGGTGTCCGGCTTCTCTTGGTTTGCAGAAAAGGTGATGAATCAATTAAGGGCATGATATATCACGTAAATTGTTGTCAAGGTGGACATTGTTGGAAACATACCAACGAAATTTCTCATGGGGTCACATCGAGATGCAGACGTACATGCACATCCATGCAATCTACTTATGAATTGTTCATGTAACTATGTGATCGATTCATGATTAGTCTGTGTAATTGAGTGATAGATGTTATATATACGAGCATACAAAAAGAGGTAGAATACAATGCGAGCTAGAGGCCAGCGAGTGTGTGAGGAGAGGATGATTGGATGCCTATGAAGGTTATTGTAGTTCTCCCTTGAATAATAGAAGACCGATAATCATTGCCTGTGTTTTTTTCCCGATTTGGGTTTCCACATAAATCACTGTGTCAAGTGTATGATTGATGTGCTTTATTTTATGCGTGTTTGATCTTGCTTAGTTTATACTCTTTTATATTTGCTATGTTTTTCTTCGGCTTCCTAACAATGCTAAGAAGAAATGTTTTTAATATTCAACCCTCTTAGTGACGCAAAGATGGCAGATTCCTTCATCCCAAGGTGTTTTGAGAATTGTTGAACTCTCACTTTCATTATGTAGTTAGTGAGAGTTTGTTCTTATTTTAGCAATATAGCTAGTGAGAGTTTTTTCTTATTTTAGCAATGTTGATTGCATAGGTTGACCACCTCCTTTAAGGATCTTAATTTCCTTTTATCCTCTAATTCTTTATCATAGTACATATTTGTTTCAATTTAAATGCTATAATTTGTAATATTATCCAAATTTTGCATGATGACTTCTTCTTGTATCCCCAACTATTTAGTCAAAATTTGACATTTGTATATCATCTCTTCTTGAAGTCAATAATTTTAACTAAAGTTTGTAGCAATTTTGAGTAACCTCTTACTATATATAATTAATAATATTTTTAACTATATTTTACAATTAAAATAGCAATGATTAATGATTTTACTATCCAAATCCATCATTGCCTCACCATTGTTGTCAAATACTTCATTACTTTGCGGTTGGGAACATTATACATCCATACAATTTTTTATTACTAAAATTTGGACCGTATAATGAAGTTTTTTTTTTTAAATAGCGTTCCGAAAAATTTTCAAGATTATTTTAAAATTAAATAGAACATAGAATTGATGAAATAAACTTAATACATCTAAGCTATACTGATCACTTCTGAGCACTGACTACAAGCAATTGGGATGACCCTAAACCTTTGAATATACATTAAATCATAATATAAAGAAACAAACGTAATATAGGTATATGTATGCTTAAAGGACACTATGGTTTTGTTGGTAATTATGTGCTTAAAAATTAAGCAAGATATACTTTTTTAATAAACGAAAAACATGCTGAGATATATTAGGTTTAACTTCAAATACTTTAGACTGCGTTATAATATCTCATTATTAGAAAATAATATGATGTTTAGTCTTATCTTTGTAAGTGATTTTGAAAAATTTAAGACCTTCAAAACAGTAAAATTGTAAGCTTGATGCATACTGTCATTAAATGGGATCATGTTTCCTTAACTTCCCTAGAATTTGTACCTTACAAAAGAATAAAATTTCACAAAGATATAGAAAGTGATGCATATATTAAAGATGCCCACAAAGATTCGAAGCTGAAACATATCGAAGATGTCCAATTTAATGACAGTATAGATTTGAGTTCGCCACACGCTCTAGAATAGATTTGAGTTCGTCACACGTTCTTTTATGAATAAAAGACTGACAAATCTTAAAATGTGCAGAATCAAAACAAAAGTCATACAGAAAAAACTGACATAATTTCTTAATAATCCGAAAACTGACATATATTACAGATGTCAAATTTAATGGCAATATGTCAAAAAACAGTACTAAAAGAACATCGAAAATGCACCATGTTTAATGGCCGTATGATTATAGCAAGGGTATAATATACTTATGATTATTTTAAACACGTTGTTTACAATAACTATAATATTAGGATTTTTAATTTATTGTTTATGAAGTAGATAATTTTGATAAGATTTTATTTATAAAAGTTATGTTAATATCTGTGCGTATAATAAAAAAATTCCGTTTTGAAAAAAAAATAATTTTAATAATAAAATAGGTTAACATACCATATAATACAATACAGTGAATATAAAGTGGAATCATGACTATAAATAAAAGATTGTTTGTTGAAGACCTAATCACTGAAAATGCTCAACACTAATCTATGATTGACGAAGATTCTTTGTCTTCATAAATGCTTCAATGGTCGCTACCATCCTTTTCGTGAAACTTTTTCACGACCACATGAAAACTATTCGAACACTTGTCGAGCACACTTGATACATGGCACTATGGAGACGAGTGCAGTGAAAGCCCTTCACCTCAAGTCTCTTTCTCCGTCAATCCACTATGCTTAGCATTCAATCTGGCAAGGAGGTTTAATGGAGCATCAGGCTTGGCTCTCCATAAGATGCAACAACACAACATCAGCATTGCATTTATGGCATCTCAAACTGTTATTTTTCTCGTCATCACATAGGTAATTACTTGGTGTGGTTCTTATCTCTTGTGTTTTTTCTTGGCTATGCATTTTTCACTTCCAATATTCGTCCGAGTGAGTCGAATCTCCGTCAATTTTCTTTCCCACATGTCGAGCTTCTCCTTCAATTCCTTTCGCAGTAGCTCTGTCTGCCATCCTTACTCTAACCAAAGTTGGCACGATGATGCCCAGCCTATGCCCCAATTGCTTGACCATGAGATAAATTATGGTGGTTGTATAGTGGAAAAGGAGATGCCTCCGAATTGGGAGAAGGACATCATGAAGCAGACAACACAAAAAGAAACTACCCTCCCTTTCAATTATCCTGAAATTTCTATGGGGAGTTGTGTGGTGGAGGAGGAAATCCCTCCAAAGAAGCAGGACAACCTCATGCAAGGAGCATTCCCCACTTTCAGCGGACCGCACACTGAATCCACCGGGATTGATTGGGATGATTGTTGGGACAAGGAGGAGACCCATCTGAAGTAGCATACGAGTGAGCCAGACCATCCAGCCTTGGCAAGCTATTTTCCCAGTCCTCACAGGATTATAGAGGACTATTTAAATATGATCTTTGATATGAGACGAGATATGGCTGACTAGCTTCACAACCATCACACCCTCAAGAGAAGTATGTATATGTTGTTTGATTCCCTGTCAAGCGAGCCTACAAAGAGTCGATGCTCAACATGCTGCTAGTGGTTTTCCTTCACCGTCCACCATGATGGAAGTCTGGATTTGCCTCAAATTTAGTTTTTTTACTTTTATGTTATGAGTGTTAGCTAGGATGCATTTACAATCAAGTTTTGTTGTAGACAGACTCTGGTATATTGGCTTGCCTATGAACATTCCAGGCCACCTTTTCTGGTTTCCATACATGTGGCAGGTAGCGGGTTTTGATGTATGTTGGGAGATGTATGGAATTTTTGGCATTTTAAGGTAATACAAACTCTTTTTTATTAAAAAAAAATAACAATCTAATTTTGTGGATTTTAATAGAACAAACTTACTTTTACTCATTAATAATCATCATTATCTTTGTTTTTTTTGCTAGTTTGTCCGTGACCTGCGTGGCTAAGAAATTGCAACTCAAGGGCATCTAAGCCGTCAAAATCACCTAGGATCACAACCAGCCTAAGCCACACCAACCCTCAACATGGTTGGATCTTTTCTCCCCACAAGTTTCGAACCCTGAGCCACACCAACCCTTAACATGGTTGGATTTTTTGTCTTCATAGGTTTCGAACCTTGAGCCACACTAACCCTTAACATGGTTGGATTTTTTGTCCCCATAGGTTCGAACGGGTGACCCTAAAATCACAACTTTAACAACATAGAGTGCCTTAACAACACACTCCGTCACCCACGCTCGTACACATCAGGTACCTAATAATCATCTTTATCATTTTAAATAATATATTTCAATTAATATATTAATCTATAACCTCCTGGATGGGGTGACAGGTGGATCGCAATGGGAGCCAGGTGGAGTTAGGTTGTGCAGGGAGATATTAATCCCTATTGCTAGCCTCCCGTCCCTCTAGTTTGAATGACCCACACTCACTATGGTTTAATGAAAGTGCGTTGGGAACTTCAAGGGAAGTTAATGCAGCCTTGCGCGAACCAGGTTGGGTGTACCTGTACTAGGCTTGCATTCAACTCATCTTTTATGGCTCTCGCCCACATCGATTCACCATACACTATGAAGGCCTGAGTGCTGGACCGTTTTCTCATTCCTCCTCGACCTTGTGCCTGTCTGCTCCTCGACCTTCTCTTTGCCCTGAGCTTAATTGTTCTATGAATCTCCCACACCATTTTCTCCTTGTGCATGCCTGCTCAACCGCCCATGGTCTTCCAGCCCAAGCCTCGCCTGAAATCTCACACCATTCCCATAGAAAGGGGCAAGTCCATAAGGGGCCCACTATACTACAATGCCCTTACAAGGCGCAATCGCCTCCCCCCCTCTCATCTTGCCCTAATAATCACCATTTGTCTCAACCAACCCCATAATCAACCTCAACAACCCTATTCCCCCACCCCCACTCCCACCAATGACCCTATTAGCTTCACATTCAAGGAGGAAATTCTCCCTCCCAAGAACTTTTCCTTTCCGCCCAGCCTTCGTCCAGGAACTGCCCCACCCAATGCCCACAATCTAAACCATTTTCATGGCACTGGAGAATGCATGGTGGAGGAATAAATTCCTCCCAACTAGAAAATGGCTAGTCCTTTGACAACAATCGCAATAGTGGATCCATTGGATGTAGTGGATGCAGTGGATACATATATGATAGAGGAGCCACCTCTGCCCACCCCAAGATGAGCACCTTCAGCTCATCTTTGAGTTGCGACAGAAAATGAATGATCAAGCACATATTCAGGAATTCCTGGGACAACGTCTGGACCTCCTGCTTGACGTGATGACCGCTGCTCCTGCCAAAAATTGATACCCAACTTGCGGACACTTTTTTGTCCCAGCCTACAACGCCCAAGAACGACCGAGCCCGAGCTAGATCCCCTAGGTTTATGGTTTTATTTTGGTTTAGTCAATTATGCAGAGAATTGAAATTCTTTCTCAAACTCTGTAAGACAGACGACCATGGTCACTATTCAGTGGAACATTCTGATCTTTTTTGTCAGTTACAGTTACAGTTACAGTCTCAGATACACTTGATTTTTGATAATCACCTATCCCGATTTCCCCATTATGACGGAGCAAATGGCAAACTCTTGATTTTGTATTGACATGTACATATGTGAATATCAATATAGCTCTCTTTTATTTAAAAAAATATATATAAATATTAATGTATAACATTCTTTTATATATATATATATATATATATATATATATATATATATATATATATATATATATATATATTATAGAGATCATTATTAAAAAATTCTTAAAAATTATTTTAGGTTCATATGTTATTAAATTTATTTTTTAAGATTAATTGAAAACAATATTGAAAAATGAGTTATTATTTTAGTGAGTGAGTTGTTAATTCTATTTTTTTTTTCCGAACAATTTTGACTTTATGATTTATTGGAATGTATAAAATATTGTGCACAATTGTAAAACTAAGCATTTCCATGATTTAAATATTTAATAATAATTAAAATAAAGTAAAAAACTAAAATTTAAATCAACTTAATTACATATCCAAATATATAATTATTTTGATATAAATATTTTTAATAAATTAATCAATTTAATATATTTGTTGATAAAATTAAAATATAAATATATTTATAATAAACCTTGTAAGATTTACAGAATTATATGAAAAATTATAAAATATCATAATTACAATTATGAGGTACTTTATCCCAATGATATCTCAACTAACAATACGCTAGTTTTTTGTGGTATCCTAATATTTCCATAATATAATTGCCTATTTATTTTATTGACAAACTCAAGATACTCAAATCTTAATATCCAATTAATCGTTTTTACTTAATTTTATTCAAAACATAATGTATTTGCCTATTCATATTATCTTTAATTTTATCTTGTTTGCTAAGCAATTAATGTTCTTTTGCCATTAATGTTATTTTGTGTTTATTTTTTTTAACCTTTTTATTTAAACTGGTTTGAACTACTAAGGGATAAGAACATAACATACAGAGAGAATTTATCCTATACTATGTTATAAGAACATAACATCCATAGATAATTTATCTTATACAATTTTTTACATCACACTTTGGATGGTATAATTTCTACTTGTATAGAACAAAAACATAATCAATATCAAAATATCAACATGTTTTAACTTACACATAAAATGTTTGAGACATCAGTTAATTAAAAGTTAAAAAAATAAGTTAGATCCTTTTATAGACCATGAAATTAGTCTACTCCTATTTGGTTTGGCAGAGCTGATAGGGTGTTGTATGATCCTGGAAGAAACATAGAAGTCACATTTGTTTGGAGCATTTGACAAATAATTAATAATCAAATGACGTTTACACTCTATTACAAGGTGGAATTCCGGAAAAAAGACCAAGGATTCATCACCGATAATTGTTATACGGGACTCCAAATTGACCATACAGCATGCAAGATGAATTCTCACGAAAAATATTCATCTTCGCTCCATTTTCCTCGAGTTCTAATGATATATGTATATATTTTTCGCAATTAAATTCTTCCATATGTGCTGACATCAAACAACCATGAAATTTTGGGTGTTGGTAAAAAGAATTCATTTGTGACATCTAGACCCACCAAATTAAATCTTACACTCACCAATATATTTCTATAGTTTTATCAACTTTTTTTTTCAAACTATTTTACAAAAATGGGGAGATTTCATTTTATTTCTTTTTGAAATTATAATAACTATTTTAATATTAATTTTTTTATAAGGAAAAAAACACAAATATAATAATAAACATATTTTATTTTATTTTGGTTTTAAATAAAGTTTTTTGTATGCAAAAGTAAAGTTGACATTTTCTTAAAGGATTTAAATAGTAAATTAAACCTCTTAATTTATGAGGACAACATTGAAGAACTCTATCATAATTTTACAACTACCCTTTCCACTTCTATTAACAAGTTCTTTTTTGAGGTGTCCTATAAAAAGAATAATAGAACAACCAACCCTTGGTATGATAAAGAACCTAAAATTACTAGGAAAGACATTAGGGATGCTTCTAATGAGCCCTTAAAACTCGATAAGATCAATATGTACAAAGCCCTAATTAGAAAGAAAAAAAGATACTATATCAATAAAAGGCAAGAGCAACTTTCACAACTATACAAGTTGGATCCTAAGAAGTTCTGGAGCCAAATTCTAAAACACAATAGTAAAGAAAATAATAGGATTCCCTTAACAGACTGGAATTCCCACCTTAAAAGTTTTTACGAGTTCCCTAATGCCATGGACACCATTCCTATTGTCCCTACAAAGGAAGAAGTTTTTTCTTTAGATGACATAGAGTTCAGGGTTAAGTGGCTCGCAAATGGGAAAGCTAAGGACATTGAAGGCTACCAAGGTGAAATTTTTAAAATCGGAGGGCCAATCCTTATCCCTCACATACATAAGCTCTTCAATTTAGCAGTCAAGATGAGCTTCCCTAAACCCTGGATGCAAAGCCTCATTGTTCCTATTTTTAAAAATGGGGATAGAAACATTCCCTCTAATTATAGGACCATTATGATTACCCCAATTTTAGCCAAGCTTTATGGAATTATTTTGGAAAAGAAGATTAGCATTTGGCTAGAAATTCACTGTAAAAGTGCTAAAGGCCAGGACAGGTTTAGGAGATATCATTCAACTTTGGACCATCTAATTACCTTTAGGATCATTGCAGAGGAGTTCTGCAATACTAAAACCAATATTTTTTGTTGTTTTGTTGACTTTGGAAAAGATTTTGACATGGTTCCTAGGAAAAACCTTTAGAATAGGTTGGAAGAGATAAAAGTGCCTCTTGAGTTGAGGGTTGCTGCAATAAGGATGTGTGAGAATGTTATTGATAAGTTTAAAAACACGGAGGGCTGGTCAAAATAGATTAACTGCAATATCAAAGTCAAACAAGGTTGTCCCTTGTCCCCTACCCTTTTTGGCATATACATTGATAAGTTAGAAGAATTCTTGGAAAAAGCAGGTTGTGTTGGCCCTACTCTCACTGGTATAGTCATCAATCTTCTTCTTTATGCCGATGATATCGTTCTTATCGCAAGGAGTCCCCATGATATTGAAAACCAACTAAGAATCCTCAAGGATTTTTGCTCCAATATGGGTATGACTGTTAATACTAATAAGACTAAGGTCATGATTATTAAATCCAATAAGACCCCTTATGATACCTGTGTATATGACAACAACAAATTGGAGGAAGTGACTTCATACAAATATCTTGGAATTGATATTCACCACAAGATCAATTGGAATAATAGCATTGAGAAAAGGATTATTGGGGGATGGAAATCTTATTATGCACTTGAAAAAAATTGTAAATCAACTGATATTTGGAGTTGGGATAAGAAGAAACTCCTCTTTGAGACTCTTGTTACACTTGTTATTCTTTATGGATGTGAAGTATGGGGTTGTAGTATCTCTCATGAATCTTGGAGAAAGATAGAGAAAATACAGAAGAATTGTATAACCTATAATCTTAAAATTAAAGGAAACACGCCCTATCCCATCCTCCTCTTAGAAACAAGCCTCTCCCCCATTGAGACCATGGTTATGACTAGATACCTAATGTATAAGAACAAGTTAAACAACATGGAAGACAAGAGGCTACCTACAATTTCTTCAAAATCAGGCTACCTACAATTTCTTCAAAATCAAGTGATAACCACCATCAACTCAAGCGAGGATGGAATAAAGATGCCCGGTCTTGGCAAAACTATTGAGGAATCATGGAAGAAACCATTTTGCAGAAAAGAGATACTATTAAAAAAAAACGTCAAATCAAAATTTAAGGAGAAAATGTGGTGTGATCAAGAGTTAGAGAAAAAAAGAAAATTAAGGTATTATAAAGATGTAATCAACCATAATCTAGAAGATCAAAATTATCTATTTGTTTTTCCAAGTGTAAAGAAAAAAATAAGCATTGCTAAGATAAGAACAAATTCTCACGAGCTCCATAGTAAAATTGGGGGTTGGTCAATTCCTAAAATACCATGGGATGAAAGAGTGTGTCACTTTTGTGACACTAAGAATGTTGAAGATGAAAAGCACTTTCTCTTAGATTGTCGAGCATATACCCATATTTTGATGGATTTCATTATTGGATTGCCACAGACGGTAAGGAGACACGACTCGATTTTTGTGGTAGTCGACACTCTGACAAAGAGTTATCATTTATTCATGTGCATATGATGCATTAGGCACCTGACATAGCTAGAGTTTTCATCAGTGACATTGTGAGGCTGCATAGCGTACCTAAGAGGATTATATCCGATCGAGGATCAGTGTTTGCTGGACAATTTTGGACAAGTTTCCAAGAGGCCTTGGGAACCCAACTTAACTTTAGTACTATGTATCACCCGGAGACTGACGGGCACACCAAACGAATGAACCAAACCTTGGAATACATGTTGCACATGTACATGATATACCAACAGAAGTGTTGGGAAGAATTCTTACCATTGGTAGAATTCACTTATCACAACAATTACCAAAGCACCATTAAGATGGCACCCTTCGAGTTTCTTTATGGGTGATCGTGTCAGATGCCTTTGAGTGGGATAGGCTTGAGGATAGGGTCTTGGTGGGACCGGAAGCGATCCAATAGATGGAATATTAAATACAAACTATAAGAAAAAGGAGCAAGGAAGCGCAGGATTGATAGAAGAGTTATGTTAATGCACGTCATGTCGACCGTAGTTATGATGTGGTGATCGAGTATTTTTGCGACTGAAACCACATAAGAGTTTGATCAAGTTTGGAAAAGGGGATAAACTATCTCCTAGGTTCGTGGGATACTACGAGATTGTGGAAAAGAGAGGCTCGTGGCCTAATGACTAGCCTTGCCTGATTCTTGAGGTGTATTCATGATGTCTTTCACGTCTCTATTGAAACATTATTATTAGTGATCCTACACATGTTTTGACTTGAGCACCTTGCGGGTGTCGGATGAGGGTGTGCTCATGGCTGAGCCAATCCACATCATGGATCATCGCATTTGACAGCTACAACATTGAACATTAGATGAGGTCAAGGTCTAGTGGGACAACTATAGTCCGCACCCGATGACCTCAGAGGATGCATATGATATGCACCAACAGTTTCCATTTTTTTTGGATAGATAGACTTATGATACTGTGATACACATTATTTCAGCACTTATATACTGTGAAACTTCGGGATGAAGTTTATACCAAGAGGGGGTGTATGTAACATCCCTCTCTTGCGTGCACTAAGCGAAATTATTCTTTGAGGACACTTTCTTGCAAGAGATCTGGATTATTATACCTTTGACAGTTGATTATTATTATGAGGCATTATGGATGTGATTATAATTTATTTTGTTATATTGAATTAGATAGGTGCTATTGAATCGGTTCTCCTGAGTGTGTTGGATTTGGACCTTGATGATGCTGAGGCATCGATGAAACCCTTGGACTCCGGATCGAGTTAGGGAGTGGACTATTGGGGCTCGATTGTTGTATATATATGACACTTGTGCATATGATTAGATGATATGATTATGGATATTATTTCTGACATGATTCGTTGATGATGCAGGCTGACGATATCTTACTGACCAAACTCACGTGTGGAGTAGAGGGGTCATGCATGATAACCAGAGACGTTGAGGGAGAGGTGTGGACAACAGCCCTACCACAGCCTACTAGCACTCTCATCGTGGCTCGAACTGTAGGTTAATGACTACCTAGTTCGAGAAGACCCATGATGCCGTGAGGGAAGACTGCGACAGTCACTCACGATGATTCTATGGGGCACACAATAAGGAAGGGGCCTTATTCCTTAGAGGCCCTTAGTCTCCCACAAGATCAGCTGGTGGAGTATTGACTCTAGGGGTTTTTGATCTCTACCAAGTCAATCAAGAGGCGAGTGGCACCCTTGGAGAATGTAGTGTGTCTTGAAGGGCACGTCGCGCAAGAAAAATGGAAAGAGGTGAGTGGCACCCTTGTAGCACGTAGTGCGTCCTGAAGGGAATGTCATGCAAGGGAAACAAAATGATGTGAGTATCACCCTTGGAGCACCTAGTGCGTCTTGAAGGGAACGTCACATTGTTAAATAATAAATGAACAAATCTAGATGGCCTTAGAACAAATAACGTGATAATAAAGATTTAAAAACAATTTCCCTAATAAAATGTCACCCAACCTCAAAAATTAAAATCTAGGTAAGTGATACTTGTGATAATATATATATATATATATATATATATATATATATATATATAAATAAACAATAAAAGTAAT
>JASDQU010370978.1:42012-83875 GCA_032191745.1 Picea mariana
TGTGTGTGTGTGTGTGTGTGTGTGTGTGTGTGTGTGTGTCTTGTTTCTAAATCTTTAATGCTAACAGGTCATCCTGCATGCACTATATATATATATATGTCTTGTTTCTAAATATTTAATGCTAATAGGTCATCCTGTAGGCACCGTCTAAGATGTTATTGATGCATGCAAGGCTTGAGAAGTTATGCCATTAATACAATATTTGTGGAGGCTTTTGTTATCCCTTCCCAGTCTTAATTTCAAATACCATGGAATGTCATTCACACGCCGTCAGCTTGGTTGCTTCACGAAACCTCCAATTCTTAAATGTTCTTCGCCGTAACCGCCACCTTCGCACTTCTAAGTATGCAATAATTAATCTTTACTTCTAATAGGTCACCATACAACACGCATAGATATTGTAATTAATGAGGATATTTTCCATTCGCACGCATTGGACCAATGTTTTCAGGAGGTGATATTGTCTCCTCCATTTCTTCATTTCAAGGCACATCTGGAGCAAACCAACGTTTTCATAAACTATTGGCAACAACTCCACAACAGTTTTGTAGTATACAGTTAACATCTTCCTCACGAGATTCTCGTGCAAAAGAAGGGAAAAAGAATTGTAGGGGAGGTGGAGCAGCCCGAAATTTAGAGTGAAAACATGGATCTTGACGTTGATCTGGATATCATATTCTACAACCTTGATCAACCTGGAGACACAACTCACCATGTCTACCCAATGGACATGGTTCATACCGAATTTTTTGATGAAGATGAATCCTTTGTATTCCAGAGTGTTGTTTTTGAAAGCAAATCAAAAAAATTAATCATTGAAAAAAGAGATGTAAAAAATAAGAAAAGAAAACATCGTTCAGAAATTGACCTTGCCAATATGTAGGCGTCCAAAATCTCTCAAATTTACATGGAAACCGGGGATGCTCTTCATGATTTCATTGGAGTCATTGAGGCTGACAATGGCAAACTAAAGAACCAGATTAAGGAATTAGAGCAAGATTTCTTTCCTATGCCATTACTTGGCAGTCCTTTGGAAATATCCATGCCTGCGACCATCTGCACACCTACAACAAATCCAAAAGGTTCCTCCAGCATCCTCGCATCATGTATAGGGTATGTGGAGAAAAATATCAACAAAAGAATGGAAATGATTACTAAGGCCTGGGAAACATCATAGAATATGGATTTCTTGAGAAGCAGGGAACATAACTTGCTTCAACTTTTGTAGACAGATTTAAAGAATGAAGAAACTTTCTATGTGCACACAACCATCCCTTTTTCCTTTCCTGTCAACATCATGTCAGGCACGACAAGAAGACAACATGATATCCCGTCCAAAAAATGACTCATTCAATTAGAATCATGGTGGAAAGAGAAGGTGAAGAACCTGTATCTCATCGTCCAATCATGTGAGCAAGCAATATCAAAGAAAGAAACATTATTCACAAAGCTCACCAAAATAGATTTACTCGGAAGGACAAATGAATTCCAGGACCCCAGCTTAATCGTCAACTCACTGGTGTTAACCAAGCAAGCTTTCGATAAACAAGTTGATAATTTTAAGGCCTTGTCTTTAGAAAAATTTAACAGGATTGTTCAATATCATGAAGAAGATGTGGACATCTGGCTAGTCCAGTATTCGGTACAGAATGGAGACATTCATCAGGCTCTGTGTAATCTTTCTATTGACCTAAGAGAATTAGAAAATGAACTTTCAACATTAAAATCCGGAATGACATCAACGTTGCCCCCTTGAGAAGCTATATTGAAGAGAACTTAAAGTGGGTCGCTGACGAAATCCAACAGGGAAATGCATCAACAAGCAAATAGAAAAATTACTTATATGGAACATTGCTATAAATCCTTTGTTTATCAATTCAGTTATTCAAGCGGGTCGAAGACAAAATAGAGAAGGAAAAGGAATCAACAAGAAAATACCAAAATTACTTATATGTACTATGCCTATAAGTGTATACTGATAGTCCTTTCTTTATCAATCCAGTTATTCCACCTTTTTTGAATACAAATCTATAGCAAAAAACTGATATCTTCCCATTTCTACTTTTCAGGTATTACTTTCCACAGTCCTATTTCTTGTACATATTTCTGTTATGGTCCGCGGGAGCCCCAATCCCAGTCTATATGACAAACACATTTACATTTCCAGGAATATGTAACAAACAATTCTTTTTTTCATATATTCCAAATAAAACTATTCTTTTGTCTCCTTATATATTTATGTGTTCCTAGATTTTTATCTTCGGCTATGCTGAATGTGAAGACGGTATCATATTTCACACACACAGACACACACACACATATATATCTATGTGTGTGTGTGTGTCTGTGTGTTTATTTAAATTTCCAGGAATATGTAACACATTTTCTTATTATTTTATATAAATGTCATAAAATTGTGTTCACTACTTTTTTGCTACTCACACATATAGAGAGTATGTCATTTCTTGCATCTTTACCACATGTCCTTCATACTGCTTTCCACAGAGGCCATTAAAATTCAAATACTCCGCAAGTCTGCTTGTCAATTTGTATATCACTGAACTCTTGTTGCTCTTTGTAGGCCATGAAACAACAGAGGCCGACGAAAATCTCATCCCCATACTTTATAAAACTACATATTTTGTATGTATAAAAATAAATATCTACTTTATATAATTATGTATTTGGTATGTATAATTTATGCTATCCATGAACCTATAATTTGATAAATTTCAATTTCTTGTGTCCAAGAGTCCCTGTTTTAAAGAAAACTAATTTGGGGATGCTATTTTTTTGGTCCTTTTGTTCACCACCCTATGTAACAGACATTAGTACTATTTTTTTGTGCTTTTGTCCACCACCATAGGTAAAACGTAAGTAAAGAAAACTAATTCACAAATGATAAATTTTTTTGACACGAGCCACTTAAAATTCAAATAGTCCGCAAGTCCGATTGTCAATTTGTATATTGCGGAACTCTCGGTGCTTTTTGTAGGGCACAGAACAACAGAAGCCCAATTTTCAGGTCCCCAGCCCGAGAACCCGCGATCCAAAAACTGGCTAAGTATGGAATGAGGGTTTTGTGCATGCTCTATATATCTAGTTAGTCGAATTACATATTTGGTATGTATAATTTGATAATTTTCAATTTCTTGTGTCTAGGAGCCCCTGTTTTAAAGAAAACTAATTCAGGAATGCATACGTAGGCCCTTAAAATTCAAATAGTCCACAAATCTTATTGTCAATTTGCATATCACGAAACTTTGGGTGCTATTTGTAGGGCACAGAACAACAAAAGCCCAATTTTCAGCCTGAGAACCCGTGATCCAAAAATTTCCTAAGTATGGGGCTCCGTGCATGCTCTAGAAAATCTCATCCCCATTCTTTATAAAGGTGCATATTTCATGTGTATAAAAGTAGATATCTACTCTATAAAATTACATATTTGATATGTATAATTTATGTTGTCCAGGAACCTATAATTTAATAAATTTCAATTTATATTGTGTCCTAGAGCCCTTGTTTTAAAGCAAACTATTTTGGGAATGCTAATTCTTTTGTGTTTTTCTCCTACCTGGTCATTTTCAAAATTAAATATGACATAAATCACTCACTCAAATTTGAGATATCATATTTCATGTATATATATATATATATATATATATATATATATATATATATATATATGTGTTTCTTTAAATTTCTAGCAACATGTAACACATTTTATTATTTTTTTTATATAAATGTCATAAAATTGTGTTCACTACTTTTTTCCTACTTACACATATAGAGAGTATGTCATTTCTTGCATTTTTACCACCTGTCCTTCATACTGCTTGCCACAGAGGCCTTTAAACTTCAAATAGTTTGCAAGTCCGCTTGTCAATTTGTATATCACGGAACTTTGGGTGTTCTTTGTAGGCCATGGAACAACAGTGGCCCAATTGACAGCCCGAGAACCTGTGATCCAAAAATTGCCCAAGTATGGAATGAGGGCTTCGTGCAAGTATGGAATGAACAATATAATATAGAACTACTTTATAAAAGTACATATTTCGTATGTATAAAAGTAAATATCTATTTTATAAAATTACATATTTGGTATGTATAATTTATGCTATCCAAGAACCTGTAATTTGATAGATTTCAAATTCTTGTGTCTAGTAGCCTCTGTTTTAAAGAAAACTAATTCAGGAATATTATTTTTTTGATACTTTTGTCCACCAGCCTATATAACAGACGTTAATACTATTTTTTTTGTGTTTTTTTCCACCGGCTTATGTAAAACGTATGCAAGGAAAACTAATTCGGGTATGCTAAATTTTTTGGACACGAGCCCCTTAAAATTCAAATAATCTACAAGTCCGATTGTCAATTTGTATATCGCAAAACTCTCGGTGCTATTTGTAGGGCATGAAAGAACAAAAGACCAATTTTCCGCCCGCCAGCCCGAGAACCCGGAATGAGGGTTCCATGCATGCTCTATATATCTACTTAATCAAATTACATATTTGGTATGTATAATTTATGCTATCCAAGAACCTATAATTTGATAAATCTCAATTTCTTGTGTCCAGGAGCCCTTGTTTTAAAGAAAATTAATTCGGGAATGCTAGTTTTTTTGTTATTTTGTCCACCACCCTATGTAACATACATAGGCCCTTAAATTTCAAATAGTCTGAAAGTCCGATTGTCAATTTGTATATCACGGAACTTTGGGTCCTATTTGTAGGGCACGAAACAACACAAGCCCAATTTTCAACACGCTAGCCTGACAACCCGCGATCCAAAAATTCAAATAGTCCGCAAGTTCAATTAGCAATTTGTATATTGTGGAACTGTTGGTGCTATTTGTAGGGCACAGAATGACAGAAGCCCAATTTTCATCCCGTCTCCACCAACCTATGTAACCGATGTTAGTACTATTTTTTTTGTGTTTTTGTCCACCAGCGTATGTAACAAAAACTTATTCAGGAATGCTAAATTTTTTGGACACGAGCCCCTTAAAATTCAAATAGTATTCAAGTCCGATTGTCAATTTGTATATCGCGGAACTCTTCGTGCTATTTGTAGGGCACAGAAGAACATAAACCCAATTTTCAGCCCGCTAGCCCGAGAACTCGAAATGAGGGTTCTGTGCATGCTTTATATATCTACTTAATCATTTATGTTATCCAAGAACCTATAATTTGATAGATTTCAATTTTGTGTGTCCAGGAGCCCTTGTTTTAAAGAAAACTAATTTGGGAATGCTAGTTTTTTGGGGCTTTTGTCCACCACCCAATGTAACATATGTAGGCCCTTAAATTTCAAATAGTCTGAAAGTCTGATTGTCAATTTGTATATCGTGGAACTCTGGGTGCTATTTGTAGGGAACGAAACAACAGAAACCCAATTTTCAGCCCGCCAGCCTGACAATCCGCTATCCAAAAATTCAAATAGTCAGTAAGTCCAATTGTCAATTTGTATATCGCGACACTGTCGGTGCTATTTGTAGAGAACAAAACAACAGGAGCCCAATTTTCATCCCACCAGCTCGAGAACTCGGAATGAGTGTCTTAATCAAATTACATATTTGGTATGTATAATTTATGTTGTCTAGGAACCTATAATTTGATAAATTTCAATTTCTTGTGTCCATGAGCCCTTGTTTTAAAGAAAACTAATTCGGGAATGCTAGTTTTTTTGTGCTTTTGTCCACGACCCTATGTAACAAACGTAGGCCCTTAATTTTCAAATAGTCCGCAAGTCCGATTGTCAATTTGTATATCGCGGAACTCTGGGTACTATTTGTAGGGAACAAAAGAACATAAGCCCAATTTTCAGCCCGCCACCCCGAGAAACCGCGATCCTAAAATTCAAATAGTCCGCAAGTTTGGTTGTCAATTTGTATATCGCAGAACTCTCGGTGCTATTTTTAGGGCACGAAACAAAAGAACCCCAATTTCTAGCCCAACATCCCTAGAACCCGGAATGAGGGCTCCGTGTATGCTTTATATATCTACTTAATCAAATTAAATATTTGGTATGTATAATTTATACTGTCCAGGAACCCATAATTTGATAAATTTCAATTTCTTGTGTTCAAGAGCCCTTGTTTTAAAGAAAATTAATTCGGGAATGCTACTTTTTTTGTTCTTTTGTCCACGAACCCATCTAACAGACGTAGGCCCTTAAATTTCACATAGTCCACAAGTCCGATTGTCAATTTGTATGTCCATATTCTGCATGGAAACCATGTGTACTTCAACTTCCTACCCACGTGTCTGTACTCGGTCGCATTTATTCCTATTCCAACATGGAAGGGACTACGTTGCCATACAACACTTGTTTATTTAGTAAAAAAATGTATCATCAAAGAAGGAATTATTTTTATTTTATTATATATTTAAAATGTAAGTGGATAGAAATAATGTTGGCATATCGATGTTATCTTCTATGACAACCACATGAAATAATAATGTTCATAAAATGGTGCGTTGACATTATTTTGAATGATATACATTAAACATGGGATTATTGTCAAGGTGATTTCATGTGTATAATGTATAAATTAGAATTAGAATTTGTTCAATTCGACTTTTCAAAATTGTTATCACATTGCTAAAAACATTATTGATAAAAAAAATCCACCATTGTAAATTTCCAATATCAATGAAGTGGCTTGTGTTATATTATTTTCATATGTATGTTTGTTGGAAATGCATGGAAATGCAAGGTTTAAAAACTTTAAATTTATATTAAGGTGAGTATTTATCTTATGTTAATTGAGCTGGGATTTCAGTTTATAATTATTTAAATATTAATCAAATACGAAGGGAACTTTGAATGATCGATTTATAAGGGACAATACTTGTTAAAGTTTTGCAAATGGGGTAGAAAGCTAAGTGAATTTAACTATGCAAAACACACTTATTGACCATGTTTGGTCGAATGTGCCCATTCCTCAATACAATATGTCTATCTTAGACACATATTGGTCTGATCACAATACCATTAGTATTGCACTTGAATTATGAGATATACATCAAACATATCCCAAAGTCATATTTTCATGTTTCGAAGCATATTTGTATAGCTTGTTGCAAAAAAAAAGAAAAAGAAAAAAAAAAAAAAACAATTATCCATCTTCTTAGTTTTCCTTGATTTCTACACATACTGTTCTGGTGAGCATATAGTCGGTGTTGTACTTGAATTATAAAATATATATTATGCAAAAAAAAAAAGTTACATCCTCCTAAAAACTATTTGTTACTCTATTCATCTTATTCTATTTTTTTTAGTATATGTACATAGTATTTTCCTTTTTCTTTATATCTGAACTTATGTTCATATCCCTTTTGTTTTGTACTTTTGTTGATAGAAACAAAAAGGAAAACTAGAGGTTGCAAAGAAATCCTAGCCATAGATGAGAGGAATCCATGCAAAGGTGCATTTTTTTTTGCCCGTGTTCCATACTAAGCAGTTTTTCGTTTACTCTATCTATATTTGTGGAACTTGTTTGCAAATGTGGTTTTTTTTTTGGTGCCTAGAGCCCGCTAGCCCTAGAGTTTGTGTGTCAATTTATATATCGCAGAAATCACTAGAAGTACAATGTTGAGCCAACCAATCCGCAAATTCGCTCGTCAATTTGTATATCGCGGAGTTGTGGATGTTATTTGTAAGGCACCAAAAAATAGAGGCTCGTTTTTTACCTCGTCAGCCCGAGAACCCGCGATCCAGAAACTAAACATGCTCTATAAAATCTCAGCCACCCCGCAAGTCTGCTTGTCAATTTGTATATCACTGAAGTGTGTGTGCTATTTGCAAGACACACAACAATAGAGGCCTATTTTTTGAGCCCGTCAATCCGAGAACCCGCGATCCAGAAAGTGGCCAACTATGGAATGCGATATTCGTACATGCTCTATTAAATCTCATGTCCATACTTTATAAAGGCACATATTTAGTTTTTCCTAGTTTCTACAGATACTGATCTAGTAACCACACAGTTGGTGTTGCACATGAATTATGAAATATGCACTGTGAGTTAGACTGAACCCTTTGTTTTCCTTAGCCAATTTTATGCCCGCGTGTCCCCTGCCATGCGTTATCAAACTCTTGTTCCCCGTGTTCCGAGAAAGTGTACATGCTCTATAAAATCTCAGCCACCCCGCAAGTCCGCTTGTCAATTTGTATATCGCAGAAGTCTTTGTGCTATTTGTAGGACACAGAACAATGGAGGCCTATTTTTTGAACCTGCTAGCCCTAGAACCCGCGATCCAGAAAGCGGCCAAGTATGGAATGCGATATCTGTACATGCTCTATAAAATCTCATGTCCATACTTTATAAAGGCACATATTTAGTTTTGCCTGGTTTCTACACATACTGATTTGGTCACCACACAATTGGTGTTGCACATGAATTATGAAATATGCACTGTGAGTCGGACCGAGCCCTTTGGTTTCCTTAGCCAATTTTATGCCCGCGGGTCCCCTGCTACGCCTTATCAAACTCTTGTTCCCCGTGTTCCGAATGTACATCTTGCATTGAAAACTTGGTAATCCATGTCTATTCTTGCGGGTTACCAGACGACAGAGTGGCAAATTTCATGTCCATCTAATCTTTCGCCCAAAACTTCGGTGATCTATAATTGGACCAAGACTGGAAGCTTGCAACTCATTTGATAATTTTCTTTAATTAAATTGTAGAATATCAATATTCATTATTAATAATTTAGTACTTGAAAATAATGTTTTTAGATAATGTTAGCTATATAACATATATGTAATATGTTATACATGTAGACAATCACAATCTTGAACCCGCCAGTCCTGGAGTCCGTATTTCAAATTGTATATCATGGAACTCCCAGTGTTGCGTGGAGCAGACGAGAAAATAAAATTACAATGTTGATCGAGCTAGACCGAAGTCCATCGATAAATTTGTATATCATGGAAATCTAGGTGCTATTTGTAGGACACAAAACAATAGATGCCCAATTTTCAGCTCGCCAGCCCAATAACCCACGATCCAAAAAGTGACTATGTATGGAATTAGGTATCCGTACATGCTCTATGAAATATGATATCCATAATTATAAAAGTACATAAAGGTACTTTATAAATCTGATATCATGTGCCCAAAACTTCGATGATCCACATTGATAATTTTGTTTATTTAAATTGTACAATATCAATATTTAATATTGATATTTTAGTACTTGAAAATTATGTTTTTAGATAATGTTAGGCATATAAAATATATGTTATATGTTATACATCCCGCCAGTCTTGCAGTCTGTCTATTTTTTAGCACGCCTGCCCGACAACCCGCGATCCAAAAACTACCTTAAGTATGTAAGTCCACCTGTCTATTTGTATATCGCAGAACTCCGAGTGTTGTTTGGAGGACACAAACCGATACAAGTGCAATGTCCAACCAGCCAATTACATTGTGGAATATTAGAATTTGTATATCGGGGAACTTCGATCCGTAAACAATTTCCATCCTGTGCCCTCCAGCCCTATAGTTCATCTGTCAGTTTGTATATCGCGGAACTCCGAGTACTGTTTGGAGCACACAGAACAATAGAAGTGCAATGTTCAACCCGCAAGTCTGCTTCTCAATTTCTATATCGCAGAAGTCTGGTTACTATTTGTAAGACATAGAGAAATAGAGCTCCCCCCCCACCTAAAAAATCCGCCAACCCATCCAACATGATCCCCCTCTTTCCCAACCAAAACTCCTTTGAACCTCTGGGTGAAACTTCTTCAAAGAAAAATCCTCCATCAATGCCTATGTTGGATCATGTTTCCTTCTTTGCCCCAGCTATAGACAGAATATAAGAAGAGTCAGACGAAGATGAACCTTCAAAGGAGGACACGGAAGAAGTGGAACAACAAGTAAATGAAGAATCCCTATTAAAATCACAACACAACCAAGAAGTGGAGGAAGGAGAAATCCCACCGGATAAACCTAGAAATTCTAGTTGGAGATCAAATAAAGAAGTCAGAGAAGAAATAACATCAAAAGAAAAGGCACAAGGTAATCAACAATCTATAGAAAATTCCATGCATACTTCAACACTCAAAGGAGGAACTATAGGATCAGACTTCTCGACCCATGGCAGCGGGGCCTCCTCCACCCCCCCTCAATGAATCTTCTCTCCTAGGATTATAGGGCTTTGGTAGCAAATTCAAAGATGAAGACCGAAGAGATATCAAAAATATGGCCAACCCCTCAGTAATCCTCCTCTAGGAGACAAAAATGGAGGCGTGAATTACTATAGAAACAACAAAAAGGGTTTTCAAAACCACTGTTGGATCAGCTGTAAGATCTCAAGGAGCCTCTGGAAGCATAACAACTCTCTGGGACGATCAGATTTGGACTCTCGAGGTAACTCTAGAAAATCAAAGCTGGCTCCTAACTATTCTTAAAAATAAGGATAATAGTAATTCCATCTCAGTAATCAAAGTCTATATGCCCAACTCCTACAAGGAAAAAAATGCTTGCTGGAACTCCCTTTTCATGCTCAAAAACACCATCAATCTCTTCTCTTGCATTATAGGTGGATATTTTAATACTCATCTCAATATAGGGGAAAAAAAGGAGGCAGTAAAATCAAAGACCCCTTCTCTGAAAATCTAATTGATTTAATCACAGATTGGGATCTGCAGGATGTCAAACCATCCAAAGGAAAGTATACTTGGACCAACAGGAGATCTAGCCTCTTCCATATAGCAGCTCGTCTGGACCGCTTCCTCATTAGAAGTAATTACCTTCTCTCCCCTCAATAAATCTCCTCTCATATCCTTCCGTCTGTTGTTTCTGATCACAAGACAATCTCCCTAACTTCAAAAATCTGCAAAACTTCAGCCCTCTCCCCTTATGCTTTAACCCTTTTTGGATAAAAAATTATGCTATCCCTCCAATTATTCAAAAATTGTGGTCCTCCCCTTTCTCTGGGTCCCTGAATTATATTTGGGAAATTAAGCTTAAGGTTGTCAAAATATCTCTCAAAGAATGGGTGAAAGCTTCTTATATCCCACCACAACAAGAAAGGAAAGAAAATATTGAACAACTTATGAAAGTCCAACTTCAGTTAGAAGAAGAGGTAGTCATCGAGACACTTCTGAATCAAGAAAAAGAATCCTACCAACAACTACATCACTCCTTACACAATAGCCAAAGCAATATGGGACATGGACCTTAACAAAGCCCCTAGACCTGACAGATTTCCAATCAGATTTTACAAATCTTTTTGGGCCACCATCAAACGAGATTTAAAGAAAATGTTGAACTAAACTCTCCAAAAGCAGAAATTGGAGGAGCCACAAAATCCACTTTCCTAGCTCTCATACCCAAAGACTCCAACCCCTCCAATTTCTCTCATTTCCATCCCATCTCCCTTTGTAACTCCTCATATAAAATCCTTACCAAGATCATTGCAAATCGCCTAAAGCCCTTTCTTTCAAATCTAATCTCAGAAAATCAAGGTGGATTTTTAAAGAACAAACATATTATAGACAATATCGTGCTAGTACAAGAGTCCATACACTCTAGCAAAAAAAGAAAATCCCCAGGAATGGTTGTCAAGCTAGATATGGTGAATACTTTTGATCGTGTCAAACAGTCTTTCCTGTTCTCAGTCCTCAAAGCTTATGAGTTTTCCGAAGAGTTCATTAGTTGGATCAAAGCTTGTATCGGCTCCCCTTGGATATCCCCCTTAATAAATGGATGACCTTCACAATTTTTCAAGGCCAGTAGAGGACTTCATCAAGAATTCCCCCTTTCCCCCTTCCTTTACATTCTTCTAGTTGATTCTCTCAGTCGAAAACTAGAATATTAAAGAAGAAAGGGCAGACTCCCGGGGTTACTTATTGTGAGAGGGGTCAAGGAATTAAATCATTCTTAGTTTGTAGATGACACACTTCTCTTGGGGGAAGCCACTATAAACATCGCTATCCACTTTCAGAAAATTCTTGGCTCTTTTCTCTCGGCTTCTAGACTAAAACTGAACTCAGCTAAATGCAGGATCTACGGTTGGAACGTCCCAGGTCACATCAAAGATCAAATTTCTAGAATTTCCGGATTCTCTATTATCATCACTTGGAACTACTTCAAATATTTAGGAATGCCAATCTTTCTAAACTCTTGTGGAACCTCAGCTTGGCAGGAATTAATTGACAAAATTATCGCAATAATTCTTAGACCTACCCTCCTCCCTTTCTCCCTTCCTCCCCGACTTCCACCTCCCCCTTCCTACCCCCTCCCCCTCACCCCTCCCCCCTCCCTCCTCGCTGGACCCCTCCTTCCCCCACCAGCTTCCCCCCCTCTCTTAGCACGTGACTCCATCCTCTCGACCACGTGTCTCCCCTCTTCCTCCCCATGCCACCTCCTCCACTTCCCGTTTCCCTTATTAACTCCTTGACGCCTCACTTGTACTCTATGATGCCTCTCCCAGCTTCCATGGTGTCACTTCCCTCGCTCTTCCCTATGTGAATTCTCATCAGCTCGTGGGTAATTATGGTTCCTTGTTCCATCAAGCGTGTCAAGACGATCCCTCTCTTGCAATTATGGTTAATTTTGTGTCTCCAGTACTCTTACATTCTGCACTTCTACAACGAAATACAAGGCAAATCGCTTCTGATCTCTCTCATCATCATGTGGCGAAGATCCAGAGCTCCTTGCACTTTCCCATCCTGCATCTAAGAGGAATTGAGGGAGAAATTCCACTCTCTGCGTTTGGATGTAGCTAATTTGCAAGGTCAATTCCTTGTTCTACATGGAAGAACGAGCAGACTCTCGTCTCATAGAATTTCAAAGGGAAAATTAGGGTTTGCGGGATGAAGTAGCTAATTTGCAAGGTCAATTGCACCAACAAGAACTCAGTCAAAATCAAGAGCTTGCAATTGCACTCCCTGGGATCAACAAGAACACTAGGCAAATTGGAGCAATGGCGCAACAACTGGTAAATCCTCTAAACCATCCTCAACATCCAGTGAATTCTAATGATTCAGAAGGGTCAAGGCTCAATTCAACCTTCCACTCAATAACAAGCAATGAGCACCCTTTGGTACCTCCTGCGCCAATGATGGTTCTAGTCTGGACGAATCCAGGAGAAGGAATTCATCATCCAGAGGCTAATCCAACAACATATCCAACAAACCTTAGGAAGACCCAACAATTTTCCAAAATTATTAGACAATTTTTTTTGATGAATTGCAATTTTTTGTTAATTTTGTTTACTTATGCAGCCATTTTTACATGGAAAATTAGTAGCTCCTTTTGGACTTGTTTCACTAGCATATTTAGTATTAAAAAAATATTCATTTTTTTAGGAGAAGAACAAAGATTTTATTACTCTGCCTTATGTAATTTGGGTAAATTTTTACTCCTTTTTTTAATATAAAATCCCAATTGTTCCTATTAAAAAAAATTAAAAAAATTCACCGAGTCAACTCATGGAAAAAGGAGAATATTAGTGTTGAAAAACATATTTCATAATAACATGCATAACCCCTGGATCGAGTGCCTAGGACGTGGCTAGATGAGCGAACCATACCCCAAAGGAAACCACCCACCGCACCGCATTGATGCACCCCCCCGTAACACCTCTCCCTTTGTTTATGATTGTCATGATTTTCACCTATATGACAATGTCCTTCTCTAGTTCTGTGTTCATTCCCTCGCACTCTGATCATCCCTTTGTGCTCTTCGATATTTGGATGATTTCATTGCTAGTAATGGAAAATCCTTGGTGTATAGGAACATTCAGGACTTTCTCCCACCCCTTCCATGCCTTGGTTTTTTATTCCCCCCTTGTCCTTTCTTATGTTCTCTCTCTCCCGATCATTCTCAAACTCTTGGCTCCCTTCCCTGTTCTTTATTTTTTTCCCCTTCACTCCTGACCTCGACGTCCTCCCCTGCATCATCATTCTCCTTTTCTCACTTCTCTTATCTCCTCTCATGGCGCGTGGGGGTTCTAGCAAGTAGTGGTGTGGTATATTTTCCTAGTTGTCGATCTCAAGGGTCTCTTCGAAAGCCAAGGCAATTGCTGAAAATTAATAGGCCCACACCCCACCTGAGATACAGACTAAAATAGACTTAGTCGAAGTAGGTTTTAGGGTTCTTTGAAACTTCATCTCTGATGAGGAAGTCAATGAAAATGTCTACCCATGGATACCAGACCCAAGCTCATCACGGGTTTGAGAATCAAAATATTACAGGATCGTTGATTTATAATAGAATATGAAGATGCTTATGGGAAAAGTTATGCTCGAGAGGAACAAAGTGCATCAAGAAATTATACTCCAACTCGATGACTCATAGTTGCAGATTAAGCTCCTAGATAATAAGGTCAATTTGTGGGATGAGAAATCCACTAGACTAGACCTCTCAAACCTAGATTATCCCTAGTCTCAAGTTCTAGTGGTTGACGACCACCCTCCTTTGGTTTAGTTTCATTTATGTTAGATCTAGTTTCTTTTTTATTTTTCATTTTCAAAGGTCTAAGAGCCATAGCCCCACGTCAGTATAGTAATCAAAGTCCTAGGAAACTATTTTCCAGACTTTCATCTGCTAGTTTCGAGCTTAAATATTTTGTGTTCTGTAATCTCAAGTTTCAATGGTCCTTCAAACATATGCAACTTGATAAAATACTTTTTTGCTGCTAGTTTGGTTTCCCAAGTGACATACCAACAACAAGAACAATGTATAGCTTCTCTTTCAGTTAATTACAAGTAGCAGGATACTTAAAAATAAATAAAATAATAACATGCATAACAACCACAAATTAGAAATGGTCGTTTAAAACTTTTTCATACAAAGTTTGATGTAAGTTATAATATTTTTTTAAAGTTAACTTGTGTTTATATTTTGGTATTATTATGTGTAATGACAACGTCTAAGAGCATAATTGAAATTTAATACCACACAATTAAAAGTAGTCATCACTAAAGTTTTTGTGTCCCTGACAAGAAAAATCTAAAATATCGTGTTAATGAATTCTTCATTTTGTCACTAAATCACAAATTTGTATTCAACTTCTAAATTTTTCAATAAGCTTTCCAACTTATAAATCCATCTTAACCCCATATCTATTAAGTGTCAAGAGGGACCAAATCTTTGGATTTGCAACCATTTTTAGATTTCAAAAAATTGAGGAAATATTTGAACTTCTAGAAATTTGATCCATCTCAAGGATTCGATAGATCTGAGGTTAAGATATATTTAGATTTGTGTTATTCCATTTTTTTAAATAGGATTATTTTTCTTCCCTAAAATATATGGATAGAGAGTGACTCAATTCCTAACCACAATAGAGGTCAATAACCTCGAAAAACTCAATCACATTAAATCTATAACATATAGTCTCCTTCAAACGATTTAATTAATTGAATAAATCCTAGAAACTATACATACATACAAAGATTATTTAATTATTTTTATTATTTAATTTTTTTACACATCACTTTTATATTAAATTATAAAACATTTTCCACATATATTAAATTATAAAACACTTTCTACACATATTAAATTATAAAATATACCTTTCAACACAATAAAATTTTAAAATTTAAAATATTAAATTATAAAACATTTTTCACATTTTAAAATACACCTTTCAACACAATAAAAAATAAAATTATATAATTAAAATCTGCCACTCTCAAATACATGTTTAAAAATAATACCGAAATGTAAGTACAATTTAAAAACAAATAGTATTATGTTGTACATACTTTTTTTACAAATAAATCCGAGTGAAGTCCTTTAATTGTAACTAATACTTATACTTGATGTGAGCGTGAAATATATCTCGATGCGACTTAAATTGTCGTTTACAAAACTTTGTTCTTCACTACGAAAGCAAGAAACAAAAGATTTTTTTATTTGAACTTAAAAATATTGACCTCTGGACTTTGAGCCTCAACTCTTGAATGGTTTTCCCATTTGGAAGTTGGGGCTTATAAAGTTCATACTTCAAAGGTTTTTTTTGTTGAAGCTCTGACTTTAAAAGAACTTGCCCTGTGAATTAGGTTGATTATTCGAATATTGAGAGGTTAAGAAGAATCCACAACTACCAATTCAGACATTGAGAGGTCAAGAAAAATCCACAACTAGTAATGAAATTCGTACCCTCGATTTGTTCCCTAAATGATGTATGTTCAAAGTTTAGTGTTCAAGATCATGAGTTTGAGTATTCCTTGGAGAGTATTCAACATCTTAAGTCCTGAGTCCTAAATGAAACATTTGGGGGTCATAACTATGTGCACGATTCACTTCATTGGTAGCTCAATATTGCTAATTACATGATGCCATGTGTGTCACTATGGGTCCACCATTTCATTAGGCATTTGGGACTCAAATTTTTTAAAAGGTGTAAAGGCAAAAATAAAAGGCTCTAGTTTCCCAACCTCTCAAGCAACACTCTCCTAAAATTACATTTTTGAAGGGAGAACTACAAGGAGCCAACACTATTTCAAGAGGACTTAGGCTGGACGAACCTATGGTGTATCAATAATCATGCCAACAATGTTGGGAAGTGTCTCTAGTTCAATGAAATATCTCTTTATAAGGCACTTTGATACATAAACGAGGGACTTATAACCCACTCACTTCACAAATACAAACCCTATGCAGAATAAATTTCATGTCTCTATCTTGGTCTTGTACCAAGAGTTCTACCTTTAGAAGGGCTACTAAGTCTCTATCTTCTACCTGGTACAAGGACCTTTATACTTCTGGTGGCTACAAGACTTGTTCTTTGTGCAACCTCTACTTCGGATTTGTTGGATAGCTCCTTCTCTTACATAACTTGCACACGAGAAGCCAGATGACTATGCAATGACAAATAAACCTTTGTTGTTGATATGCCAATCAATGCTAGGTCTCTAGTTTTGTTTGAAGTGGAGTGATTTGTTCTTAAGATTGCTCTCCAGGGATTTTGAGCTCATTGCAATGTCAAGTGATGCTCTTAACCTGCCATACTATCCTCCAACAGACATCTTCAAACCTTACTAGTAAAAAACTTGTAAGATTATTATGGAGCCTGTAAGTGCAAACTGCAAAGCATGGAAGCCTGTAATCTTGATTTCTTGGCTTCTCTTCATTATTATTTGTGCTCTCTCTTAGACTTTAAAGTTGGAATGGAACTCAAACAAATGTAGGTTCCAAATATTGCAACACCCTGTGTGGAACCCAACATCAAAAAATGTACTCCAACATATGTAACTTCACGAATCTTAGCATCCCATCTCCACATATGGAAAGATTTCTTTAATTTCCAATTAGCATTTACATACGTTAAATTCATAAAGGCATAGAAAAATATTGCACATGTTCTTGAAATCAATTATGAGTTGACAAAATCAGAGGCATAGTTAAGTGCACATGGGTCTGTGATGTGCTTGTTGTAGCCGACACAATATTGAACTAGCATAGCAAAACGGAACTTAACTGACCATTAAAATTTAAGAAGTAATTCAATATTATGTTGTGACTTTGAATTGCACTATGCACAGTGGCCATTCAAAAAAATTGTTGTTGGGAGTAAGAACTTAATTGCCCATAATTATTGAGAGATAGAGATATTGCTCATTTATTGAGTATATCAAGGAACATTCCATTATTTGTGTCAACGAAATATAGACAAATAACGAATTGATACTTCACAACCAATTCCCTTCATTTCTAGGAGTGCCAAAAATGTTTTGCTTCAACAATGAAATCATTTTTCCTCTACTATCATGCTTGGGTGCCAAAAACGTTTTTCCTGGACTTCAACGATAATTTTTTTTTTACGATTTCATTTTATTTGAAAGGAGAACATTATGCTAGTCCTTGGAAATCTCGTGGGAAGAAATCAATACACTAGCAACAACAAATTCATTTTGTTCTCCTTTGACAATACCATGGGAGGCCAATACAATTTTGTTCTGTTGTAAAAAAAACGTTGGGATTACTCTAATGTGATTGGAGGCCCATCCTAATTCATTGTAGCTCAATAACCAACCAAGAAAAGGAGGATGAGAGACCACCCAATCGAGTGTACGGCTTGTACGACCATTGTACAGTCTCAACATAGTTTAGTTGAAGTAGGGGCTATCTCAAGTGATGCATATGGTCAGTGGGCAAGCCTCCATGCCCAACAAAAAGGTGAATTGATCCACTAGCAGGTAAAACATCTAGATTCAAGGTCAAATTCGCCTAGGAAGATATGTAGTAGTCCAGGGAAGTGGGAAATGTCCTAGGGAGAAAGGGCTTTTCTTCAAGTACGGAATTACAATCTAGTGGGTAATAAATTTGACCAGGCAAGAGTTAATTTGTCTCATGGAAGAGAAATTTCTTAAGAAAGGAATACATATATCTCTAAGGAGAAAGAAAATTGCTCAGGGAAGATATTAGTAGACCAACAAATGTGAATTACTAAAATTGATCCCTGAGAATGGAAACTGCACTAAATGATTATAACTATTAATTTTTATCAACAATTGATCTCAAAAGTTAGAGTGAAATGGGTGGTGGACATTCTAGAGTTGTTGTGATTCTTCATTTCCATCAGAATTCAATTACAAACAACAATTTAAACTATAACTAAGAAAGTACATGGCTATTAATCAACCACATAGAATCAAATCTTATCCATGCATTCATACAAACAAATTCCTCAACAAGAAGCATAACAACTAGTGACAATGAATACGATTTTTTTTTACCCTGGAAACCCAAATGGGAAAACCAACTTTGAATGGGGATTAGTCTATTCATCTTGGCAATCTTTGGTACAATGCTCTCCTGTATTTCCATGCCTCTTCCTCCTTAGCCAAAAGATCCTTTGGGAGTGAAATTACATGAGTAAATAGGGAGAGCTAAGGTAATGGGAAGGCCAACAAGTTGACCTTTCGTTTCCCATTCCTCACTCTTCTCTCCTATTTTATTTCTTTCCTTATTTATTTTTCTCACACATTTGTCTTATTCAACATTACATTTGCATCATTTTACAATGTTTGGAAAACCTTCATAAATTGTCGAATTAAACTTATAGGAACTGAGTCTTGCACCCATTTATTAGTTCAGATCCATTTTGGATCACACTTTCCTTAATTTTATACACCTTCACACAAGACTATGTTTATGATGACCCTTTAATCGAGCAACTTCACACATCTATCATTCTGTCTCTTAGATTCTAGCCCATGAGATAGCACAAGGTCAAGTTGGTGTCCACTTTTCTCTTACTATTCGATTAATATTCCTCTTATTAGAAATAAACAAAAGAGTCTTAAATACCTTACTAGTTGGGTTGGTTTTAAATCTAAAGGTAAAGGTAAATCTGATTCTTGTTAAGGTTGAAAGTCTTTATAAAGGGGTTTTCATTATGCAATAGTTGATACATAGTTCCTCTTAACATTTCCCCTTCGCGTCAATCCATGCATTATTTAACCACTATGGAACACAATTATTCTCACCTAAGTGAGTTGTTCACAATACTTCCAAGGTTTTTATAGTGCTTCAGAGTACCCTCTTAGACAATAATTATTGTCTCGTGGTGCCATCTACCTTCACTTTCAGTTCTTTTACACATTGCTGTGGTTCCAAGATCCAAAAATTAGTTACAAAAGTTGAAAAATCTGTGAGACTCTTAATATGAAAAATGAACAATATCAAAGAGACACCGTCCACAATAATTAACAAGAAAGGAATAATAGTAATTTAACATGCGAGATTAAAAACTTTATATTGATATTGGAATTCATAACAATGTTCACAACACCACTTTGAGTGGTTAACCTCCAAAAGAGCAGAGTTCCAACATATTGTGAAATACTTCACACCTCTTACATAGCTCTTTACCCCTATAAACAACTTCTAGCAATTTCTAGCCATAACCACTAGTGGCCCCTACATTAATGAATGAGCCATATTACATTATTGAATGCCAACTACCTAGTGGGTCTTATTTAAATATACCACATTACATTATTGAGTACACAAACCAAATACCCAATGGATCTTCTTTAATGAGGTCACATTACATTATTACATTATTGAGTACACACAATAACTACCTAGTGGGCAGTCTTTAATGACCCCACCTAGGAATATTGAGTACACACTCTAACTAGCTAGTGGGCCTTATTTAATGAGGATGACCACCCTATATTAATTAACAACCTAAGATCTAGTTATTAGAGGAGTGAGACCCTAACATGACCGCCCCCCATCATTTCATGTTACTTCTTTCTACCATATATCCTATATCATTAAGTTGATTACCCAAAATATGTCAAAAGATGCCTCATTTTTTCGCGATAATTTGGTTAGAATTTGCCACATGATTTTGAAATTATATATATATATATATATATATATATATATATATATAGAGAGAGAGAGAGAGAGAGAGAGAGAGAGAGAGAGAGAGAGAGAGAGAGATTGTTTGGAAAATTTAAAAATGAGGCAATTTAAAAGCAAAAATATGAGTCAACTAGCCAAAATTTGCAACCAAGATAGGTTAAGCATCTTGATATTATAAATTTCATTAAATGAACATCTTGAACTATGATAATGAAATAGTATTTAATTGATAGGATATTATGCAATGTCATATTGCAACATTCAAATTTAATATCATGTCTACATAGTTATGATGAGGTCGACATTAGATTCTATGTCGATAAATGAAATCTATTTGATTAAGAGCATCAAAACATGCTTGACCCCTAATATGGTGGGTAAATTCAAAATGTTTCATTTTCATGTGAAATTACTCTTAATGGAATTTCATGAGAGATAATTTAGCCAAAATGTATTCACATTGTGAATTGTCTAAAGATGTAGGCACTATTGTAGTTTTATGTATGAGTGGGTTATAATTGGTAGATTCCATAATATATTCTAAAATCTTCTATAACCACTCATTAAATTAATGAATATACTAATTAATTTTTATTTTAAAAATAAAATAATTATTTTTGTTTAATTATATATTTTTATGTTTATTTAAAATATTGATATTGGTATATTGATGTTATGTATTTGACCACTCTATCACATAATAGAGTTGATAGTATACTAACTAGCTTTATTTAATTTTATATCATGTTGATAGTGGTATTAACTATTTTTATTTAATTTTATTATATTTATAGGAGGATATATTGTAATTCATAAGTTGTGTATTTACTTTGACTTTACATTTATGATTGAATTTATAATTTTGATTTTAAAATTTAACATTAAAATTAAAAATATAATTTTTAATTAAATAAAAAATTATTTATTTATTATTATTTTATTAATTTATATCTTCAATATAACTAATTTTATATAATTTTAACTAATTTTATTGGTTGATATCTTTGCTATAACTAATTTTATATAATTTTAAGTAGAATGATTAACCATTTAAAAAAATAAAAAAATTCAATAACAACCTGCAATCCTCTTATTGGTGTTTATTGGTGTGGGTGGCAGACTCCACGGGTCAGTCGACAAACGAAAACAAACGATGACAAATATCGAATATAATACAATATTTTTCATAAAAAGTATCATAAACTTTGATATTTTATTCATAAAAGGTGTGAAATTTCAACGCAAATTCACTTTGAATTTGCATTTGTTATTAAGCGTATAGCTTTGATTCTAAAATTGAAGCTTATAACTAAAAAATATTGTTTTTTAATTATATAAAAACCAATTTATTTGCTATCTTATTAGTTGATGTTTTATATGTGATTAGTTTTATATGGTTTTAAACAAAATTATTATATAAAAAAAATAAAATAAAAAAATTTAAATTTTTATTGATAGTTTGTAATCACTGTTTATGGTTGTCATGGCATTTATGAAGTAGTAGAGGTACATAATTGTAGTGTTTGTGTCATAGCTAGTTATAGTGGTCTTGTGAATGCTTTATTTCCCATGTGCTATCCCCATTTCCTAGGGATAACTAAGGAGATGATTTGAGGCCTTCAGGTTGCAGACATGGAGTATCGAGAGATAAATGGCTGACAACGTCCACTTGCAAAAACAGAGGCCCGCCTCACCATCATAGATTTCATATTCATCACGATGCTTTCCGCCACACCATCTTGCTTCCAGAAGACATTGGGTCTTGCTCCATGAGGTACAAGTCATGTATTATGGTGATTGTCATTTCAATATTTGAGGCATTTGAGTGTGTTTCATTTAAAGTTGTTTTTTATTATGTAACGTTTGCTTGGAAGTTATGTCTTTTGCCCTGTTTCATCTTGGTGGTTGACATTGCGCCCTAGTAATTAAGTGGTCACCCTTAGGGATGGGTTTGCTACTGGGAGGTCCCCTTGACACATCATTGTTCCATTCCCGATCATACTTGCCACTTTCCACACTTCATCCCCTTGCATCGTTATCTTTTAGGATTTTCGGGTGTACTGACCCAAGAAGAGATTGTCCCTCATTTCATGGGAAGAAGGGGTTGAAGGCCTAGAGGGAATGTAGCTGACAAAAGATAAAATCCAAATCATAACCTTCCAGATGCTCTCCCAAAGAGGTCTTGAGAACAATGAAATGTTTCTCCTAAAAAATTCAAAGACCTGCACACACACACACACACACACACACACACACACACACACACACATGTCCCACTTGTTGAGGGATCTACACAAGTGCGTTACAAGCTAGACTTTACCCCCATGGCACTCTATGTACCTCTCCATTCAAGTGACACTATGGTACTTTCCCCTAAGATATATGTTACCCCATAGAGATTACCTAGTTATTTTGGACCTTAATTAATCAATGACATTAAATGGGCTTGGAAAAATGATGCATTGAAAACAAAGGTGCAACACACACTCTACAAAGGAACCCATAAATGAGACACTACGAACCCTTGTATGTCATGAACCCCATTACCAAAAGTCTTGCCCCTATCCACTTCATCTTATCCACATGGCTTAGAGGGGGCTCGACCTGGGAAACACTCATTGACTTAGGAAATGATTCACCCAATAGGTCACTTTGTCAACCCTCCTGTTAGCTCCCAAAATGAACCCGTCCCTTTGGTCGCATTTTGTGGTGGATAGCATGGCTATTGGTAGTTTTCTCAAATTATTTTTGAGTTTTTCTAGCTGCAAAACTTAGGTTTTGATTTTTGTCTTAGAAATAAGATGACCCATAAATGTCTTCTCTTTAAAATTTTCATAAAATGCTTTCAACAGCTAACGTGTGTTTAAAAGATGAGTGTTAGCTGGTGAAAGTGGTGACTTTCAACAGCTAAGGAGCATCTCTCATAGGTCCGTGCGCTGGTGAAAGTGTTGATTTTCAAAACATCCAAAGGAGCATTGCCGCGAGTTGTGCGCTGGTGAAAGTGAAGACCTTCAACAACTAAGGATCAATTCTCATGGGGTGGCACGCTGGTGAAAGCGGTAATTTTCAACAGCTACGGAGCAATTCTTACAGGATCATGCACTGGTGAAAGCGGTCAGTTTCAACAGCTAAGGGGCGTTTTCCACGGGATCGTGCACTAGTGAAAGCGGTCAGTTTCAACAGCTAAGGGGCATTTTCCACGGGCCATTGGCTGGAGAAAGCGGGAATCACGTGCGTTTATCCACGTTTCAAAAATCAAATCATGATGCGATAAACTCACGTCATGCCATCAAAGAAAGACGCACTGATAAAAGTGGATAATCATGAAAACTTGAGTTCCACGTCCAAGTCTGATTACAAATCGGATCCGATTCAGAAACTCATGCTCCAAATCATGGCGTCGGGGATGGCAAGTTCAAATTCAGTAGCGTAGGTACATAATATGTACTGCCAGGCTGACAACACCAAATCTGATCATTGCTTCCATATCACGCATCGCTCACGAATGTTTGATAAGTTTCTAATGTGGAAAGAACAGAGTCAAGTGCTTTCAACAACGCAAGACCTCGGCCCGAATAACAGTTTGTTGCGTTGGTATATAGAATCGTTGAGGCTTTCAAACTGCAAATGGCGAGGAGACGCAGTGGTTCTCTACTCAGAAAAGAGTTGGACAGCCTATCTTTACTGCAGACACATCCAGAAGTCCAGAAACATTTCTCAAACGCAGGGTGTATTGAATTCATTGAGAGGTTGCAAAATGGTTGCTACCAGTCGACAGCAGAAGCTTTTGCCAAAACTTTCGATGGGAATAAGGCTCGTGTTGGGTCCTTGGAGATCTTAGTAGATGAAGCTGCCATTGCTGTAGCAACCAGCCTACCAAGATCGGGCCAGAGTTGGTTCAAAACCACTGCTACCAAAAACTTGAATTTCAGAGCTTATTTAAAGGAAGAGTTCAAGCACAATGCATGGAAGAAGAGCATGCCGGTTTCATGTCTAGAAGAGGAGTGGCAAGAATTGTTTAAGGGTATCCAACTATACATAACCTCGGAGGGCAGGTATGACAAACTCATGATGTATCATTTCAAACTTCTAGACCATTTCACCGGTAAGACCCTCCTCAATTTACCTTTTTTCCTACATAAGAGTTTAACTAAGGTTTGCAAGAAGATCAGGGCTCAACCCCTGAGCATGAAGAATACTCTGTGCCACTTTGGCCTTATCAAACTGATCATTCTGGAGGAATTGAAACAACAGGGAAGAAGCTGGCAGCATTTTCTATTCTGGGAGGGCTTTGAAACACAGACTCATCCCGTAAATGAACAGGGGAAAGGTTCAAAGAAACAGTTGTCTCCTCAAAGCAGTTCGAGGAAGAGGAGGACCCTGCCAGGACCTCCAGAAGATAGAATCTCTAGAGTGAAGTCCCACAGGTCAAAGAAAAGGTTAAAATTTGAAACCACTACAGAGAAGCTCACAGAGCAGCCTATAGAGAAGAGAACAAACATATTAAACTTGCCCTACACAGACTCAGAACCAGAGGAACAAGATGAGACCCCTGTCACCAAGAGTCCTGAGCAGTCAACTGAGTTTGCACAGAATTATGAGACCTTCACTCATACAGAGGAAGGAGAAACATCAAAAATCTCTAAGTCAAAGAAATCTCAGAAAATCAAGCATCTGAAAGAGGTAATCGCTCAGCAAGAGGTTTTGGAACGAGTAATCAAAGAAAGGTATAAGAAGTTGTTTGATAACTTCGCAAAAACCAATGCTGCGTTTGAGAGACTGGCTCAGGAAAGTTTTAAAGAGAAGAAAAGAAAGCAGAAACTCACCAAAGAGTACAATAGTCTATGGTGGCTTGTCAAACGCCTTAAAAGGCAGATAAGAAGATTGAAACAAAAACAAAGGCAAAAATCCCATCCAGATTTGAAGGTACTTGCTCAAGTGGCTGTTAACATGCAAGGGGAGAAATCAGAAACACATTGAATTTTTGTTGAAATCGCATTTTTGGGGGTGAAAGTCCATTTTTGGCTCAAACAGAACTTTCACCAGTGCAAAGCGAAATTTTATGACCCGTTAGCTAGTGAAAGGCAGCGCTTTCACCAGCTAACTAGCGAATTATAAAGACCGTTAGCTGTTGAAAGCTGGAAAGGCATTTTTGGAAGCCCAGGGCAGAACAAGTCATTTCTCACAGGTTATGGAGGAGTTCCAGAGTATAAAAGGAATGAAAATTGCTTGCAAAGGATTCGACATCAAAGATTTGAGGGAATTTTGGAAACCACATGTAAAACAAACTTCCTCAAATATCGACCATGAACGTTGGAGAAATCCAACTGTCAAGATAGGTGTTTTGCCACATTGCATCACATCACAGATTCCAGGAGCTGAAGGATGCAGATGGCGAATTTTTGAGATTGAAGACAATTCGAGTGCTAAGTTTAGTTGTTAAGTCTTTATTTTCAAGTTGTTTAGTTAGATTTGAATTGCTTTTATTAAATACAGATCCATGTTTTTAGGATCTATAAAACCGATTGTAAGAGGCTATAAATGCCTATTTTTGATATGAGATAAGGGTTCAAACTGAGAGATATTTTATGCTACTGTATAAACTCTTTTTGCAGAAATAAAGTTCAGTTTCCTTTCGTTTGCAATATCAGAATTGTCCATCTTTCATTTTATGTACTTTGTCTCGGTTTATTTTAGTTCATAAAGACTGTTATCTCTTTATTGAGCTCATAAACTTGAAATTAAAGGATTTCTCTCCGTCTTGTATTAAGCCCTACATTCATTTGTATTGGCAATCAAGAATAGTGTTCTCCATCCTCTCTTTCAATTATTTGATCTGATTATTGTTTCCTGAAAGCACTATATCTTTAGATGTGTGATGAGTTGTTTCTTACATAAATCATTAAAGACCCGATTGCCCCAAACAAATAAAAACCATTATCTCTAAGTTACCAAGCATCCTTATCCTACAACCCTAAGGAGTTTCTTGGAGTGATAACAAATTGGCACCGTTGCCAGGGAGACGGAATTCAAGCTCTGCTTTCCTGGGATACGACACAGAGCTGATCTTTGATGATAGACAAAGATTAGACATTTTCAGTTGGTTGTAATCATCTATCTGGCGACTCCACAAGTTCATCCTGGCTCCTAAGAGGATCAATACTAGGGTGAATCCTCAAGAATCACCGATCATACCAGTGTCCAATCCAGAATCAATTCTCAGAAAGGGAAAGACCATTCAAGGTCAAACTTCAAGATCAGATACAAAAGGTAATCCTCTTCTCAGTTCTGGAAAATCTTTTGCAGAAAAATTTGAGTTCTTTTCAGAGAACACTGATGAAAAAATAGCTGTAAATACTGTAGAAGAACAAATTCTTTTTGATCAAGAGGAAAATCCTAGTGATAAAAAATTGATAGACTATAATTTGATTGAAAAAACATCTAAGACTTTATAAAGAAGCCACAATTATTCTTCCCTTGAGTCTTTCCACTCTCAGCAACAAGAAGATCACTTGAACATTTATACCAGTCTCCTTGTTGTTGAACATCTCCTCCAAGAGCTATCTACTAAGGGTGAAGAAAATTTAGCTGGGCAGCTTGCAAATTTTTACAGAGCCTCTTATCAGACCTCTTTCCCATTAGAAGATTCACCTCTTTCACATTCCTCCAGTGTTGAAGACTTGAAGAAGAAACTATCATTTTCCCCACCTCTGATAGTCATGGCTGCACCACCTCCTTTGAATAAGATGCAACAGATCCTAGCTTCTAGGTATGCACCACTCATATTGCCAAATCCAGTAGTATCCATGCAAACGAGAGACTATCAGAAATATATGCCTAAATTCACAGGCGAAGGCAATGTGTCTGTTGAAGAACATATTGAGGCTTTTTACAGTTATGAAGAGAACCTTAATATTGAACAAGAAGATGTTTGGACATGAGTCTTTGTCCAAAGCCTAGATGGCCATGCTAGGAAATGGTTCAAAGAACTCCCTGCTGGTTCCATTGCCGGAATCAAGCAATTGGATGAGACGTTTCTGAAACATTGGGGTGACAGAAGAGATTTTGTCTACTACATCACAGAATTCAAAAACTTGAGGAAACAAAGTAGTGAGTCAGTCTCTGATTTCACTAAGAGGTTTAACCGGATGTATGGAAAAATACCAGCTGAAATAAAACCGTCAGATGCTTTTGCCAAGATCACATATTCTGATGCTTTTGATTCAGATTTTTGTTTACTGTTGAGAGAAAGGAGGTCACCAACTTTATCTCTCATGCAAGATGCTGCCCTTGAGGTGGAATCAAATATTCTAGCCTCTCAGAAGCGGAAAGGAGATTCTGACAGGAGAAGACCAAAAAGTGAGGCTTCATCTTCATCAAATGCTGATCCAAAACTTGATAAAATGGCCAAGATGCTAGAGTCTCTAACCTATGAGATATCTAAGCTCAAGATCGAAAATAAACAGCTTGTGAAGGGGAGAGGCAGTTATGACTCTGCAGACAGAAATCCGAATCAAAATCCAAATAACTTCAGAAGGAATAATCAACCAACTCAGATCCTGCAAAGAGAAAAGAATTTTAATGAAGATCAGAGGATAAAGGTCCCTCTTCAAAATGTTGTGATGGACGAAGACAATGGTGAAGATCAAGAAGATGGAGAAGGTGACATTCATTGTGTTGGAGAAGAGACAGGGAAATCTTATCTAACACAACATGACTATGAGGAATCATTGATGACTGAACGGACAAAAGATGATCTTCTTGGTGATGGCATTTTTACAACAGAAGATAAAAATAGATATAACCTCCAATCCAAATCTAATGCTTCTCAACAAGACGCACTAGCCTCTCTTGAAAAGACTGCTGCCCCTGTTAAGAAAAAGGATCAAACATCAGAGGATCAACAAGAAAATCCTTCAAAGGTGAAAGAATCATCTCCTCCCAAGAAGACTGTTGCCCCTGTCAACCATCAAACTACAGAAAGTCAGCCTCCTGTCGAACATCAGAGAAATCAGGAAGCCCCTTCAAATCAGGTAAAATTTTCTGATAAAGCTGCTTATAAGATTCCATATTCTTTTAATTTTGAGGCTGAAATACAAAAAATTAAGATTCCTATTTCTCTAGTTGAGCTGATGAAAAATGAGATGTTCAAAAGGGATATCCTCAAAACTCTAGATCCCCAATCTATGTCCCTTTCTGCTGATATCCTAAAAATTTATGATGATAAGCCAACCATTACTCTGGGCCAAATGGTAGAAGACATAGATGAAAGATTTCCTCCCTTTTACATTTCTTTAAATATTCATGATAAAACACTGCATAATTGTTTGTTGGACTCTGGTGCTTCGCACAATTTGATGCCGAAGGCAGTCATGGATGAGCTTGGGCTAGAGATCACCAAGTCTTATCATGACCTTTTCTCTTTTGATTCTCGAAAATTCAAATGTCTTGGGATGATTAAGGATTTGGCTGTAACCTTAACCCAAGCATCTATGAAGACTATGGTGATGGATATAGTGGTGTCCGACATACCTCCTAAATTTGGATGCCTACTATCGAGATCATGGATGAAGAGATTAGGTGGCACTCTTCAAATGGATCTCTCCTACGCTACTATCCCTGTTTTCGGAGGGGTGAATAGGAGGCTATATAGGGAATCCCAGTTGGCATATGTGATCAGTGATGAGAAAAATCCATCCAATCATCCTATCTATTCGGTTGACACAGGTATGGGATCTTGTATTTTGCAAATTGATGATTCACTGCCTGATACATTGCTGCTCAGAAAGCCCACAGATCAGATCACAATTCATCCCATAGAGACAGCAGAAGAAGAACTTTGGACCATGTTCTTTGACGGTGCTTGCACTAAGGAGTCAGCTGGAGCAGGAGTGGTATTCATTTCTCCTTCTAAGAAAACTTCTCATTTGTCCTTTAAACTCGATTTTAAAGTGACTAATAACATTGTTGAATATGAGGCACTACTTTTGGGGTTGGATGCAGCCAAAGAGAGAAACATTAAAAAATTGCAGGTGTTTGGAGATGCAGATTTGATCATCCAACAGGTGAATAAGTCCTTTCAAGCAAAGCATGTCAGGCTGAAAGCCTACAGAGATGAGGTGTTGAAGGCAATTCATGATTTTGCAGATTTTAAAATTACATATGTACCTAGAGAAATGAATGAATTGGCTGATTCATTGGCTGTGTCCGCTTGTGCATTCATACCCCCTCTGCCTCATAAGTTAACTTACGAAATTCAAGTTAAATATAGGCCCTCTCTCCCTGATAATGTAAAATTTTGGAAAGTTTTTGAAGATGATGCTTAACTCACTAGATTCCTTGCAGTGATAGATGAGTTTGCAGATCTGCAGATTGATCAGGAGAACGAACATGACCATGAAGTTGAGGATCCAAAGTTCAAAAGAAAAATCGCAGCACATGAAATAGTTCAGTTGTCTACTAACAGAATTCCTAAAGGTTTGGTCCCGTTGGAAAGGTTGTTCGATAACAACGATGTGGTTGTCAAATTGCAAAGCGGGGAAAAAGATTCATAATTTTTGCAGTATAATGTGGCTAGTGAGCAAGATCCTAAATATGTCAACCTTGCCTCACATTTGACTGAAAAACAAAGGGCTGATTATGGAGAATTTCTAAAAGAGTTTGCAGACATCTTCGCTTGGCAGTATGATGACATGAAGACTTTTGACACAGAGGTGATTCAGCATAAGATTCCCTTGAATAAAGACACCAAACCATTCAAACAGAAGCTAAGATATTTCAACCCTTTGTTGCTGCCTACAATGGAAAGGGAAATTAAAAAGTTGTTGGATGCCCACATCATCATTCCCCTTAGGTATTCATAATGGATTGTGAATCTCGTACCGTTCAGGAAGAAGAATGGGGAGATCAGACTCTGCGTCGACTTCAGAAATTTGAATAAGTGCTCTAGGAACGACAACTACCCTCTGCCCAAAATGGAGCATATTTTGCAGAAAGTGTCAGGATCAAAGGTGATGTCTTTTATTGATGGGTTTTCTGGATACAATCAGATTGCTGTCCATCTGGAAGACAAAGAAAAGACTGCGTTTACCACTACATGGGGTACGTTTATGTATGAGAAGATGCCCTTTAGATTGATGAATGTAGGGGCGACATTCCAAAGGGCAATGGACATTGCTTTCGTTGGAGAGAAAGATAAATTTGTTTTGATTTATCTCGATGATATCACCGTTTTCTCAAGCAGCCATGAACTTCATTTGCAACACCTAAAAAGGACATTCTTGAAATGTCGAAGGTATGGAATTTCTCTTAATCCAAAGAAATTGAATTTTGCACTTAAGGAAGGGAAATTACTTGGGCATATTGTTTCAGCTGATGGGGTTAAAATTGACCCAAAGAGGGTAGAAGAAATTAAAAATCTGTCTCTTCCTAGATCCAAGAAAGACATTCAGTCTTTCCTTGGGACTATAAACTTTGTCAGAAGGTTTATAGTAAATTTTGCTGAACTCACAAAGCATATCACTGCTATGTTGAGAAAAGACTCCGAGGTAAAATGGATTGAAGCAGCCAGACATTCATTCAATGCCATTAAGGAAGCCATCACAACAACCCCTGTTCTGATCAGCCCCGATTTCTCCAAGGTATTTTACATTTTTTCATTTGCTTCCAGTGATACAATCATAGCAGTACTCTTGCAGAAAAATGTTGATGATCAGGAGCAACCAGTTGCTTTCTTCAGTAAGGTCTTGAGGGACGCAGAGGTAAAGTATGAATTGTTGGAGAAACAAGCTTATGCACTTGTCAAGTCATTGAAAGCTTTCAGAGTTTACATTCTTCAGGCAAAGGTAATAGCTTTCGTTCCCTCTAGTTCAGTTAAAGATGTTCTTGTCCAACCTGACATTGATGGAAAAAGGAGTAAGTGTATAGCAAGGTTGATTGAATTCGATGTTGAAATCAAACCGGCAAAACTTGTGAAGGGTCAGGGCCTTGCCAAACTTCTGGCAAAGGAAAATTGAAGGCTGCTCGAAATAAATCTGGTAAGCATTAATGCAGAAAATGTTCAGTCATCAGAGGGTAAAGAAGGTGAGAAAAAGCAAGTCTCAGCTCACTTAGCTGATTGCAAATGGTACAGTCATATCATTCAGTTTCTGCAGACTTTATCAGTTCCATCAGATTTGACAAAGACTCAAAGAAGGGCTTTGAAGCTCAAAGCTATAAATTTCTGCATCAATGACAACTTGCTGTTCTGGAAAAATCCCATAGGTTTATTGTTGAGGTGCGTAAACCTAGAAGAGGCAGCTAAGGTCATGATGGAATTTCATAATAGTGAATGTGGGGGACATCACTATTGGAAAACCACTACACACAAAATCTTGAGATCTGGTTACTACTGACCAACCTTATTTTCAGATGTGTATGAGTTTGTGAAAACATGTGACAAGTGTCATATGTTCAAAGGTAAACAACAATTAAAGTCTCTTCCCCTCAAACCTATAGTGGTCACAGGGCCTTTCCAGTAGTGGGGCCTGGATTTCATAGGTGAAATTCATCCGCCTTCTAGTGGTCAGCACCGGTGGATCTTGGTTGCTACCAATTACTTTACAAAGTGGATTGAGGCTATTCCCACCCGAAACGCCAATCATACTGTCATCATAAATTTTTTGCAAGAAAACATATTTGCCAGATTTGGCTGCCTTAAGAGAATAGTCACTGATAACGCTGTTGCATTCAAAGATAAACACTTGGTGAAATTGTGTGAAGAGCTGGGAATTTAGCTGGTACATTCCACAGCTTACTATCCGCAAGGGAATGGCTTAGCTGAGTCATCCAACAAAAGTTTAGTCAGAATTATAAAGAAGCTGTTGGAACAAAATGCTAGAGGTTGGGATTCCAAACTGAAGTTTGCCTTGTGGGCTGACAGGGTTACATGTAAGAAATCAATTGGTACATCTCCTTTCAAATTGGTATATGGTACTGAAGCCATATTTCCTATTCAACTTGCATTACCGGTTGCAAAGTTATTACAAGAAACTGATTCTGAACCAAGTGATTTGACCAGGAGAATTCATAATTTAGTAGAACTGCAGCAAGATAGAGAGCAGCTCTTGGAAAAGACAGAATTACATCAAGAAAGAATCAAAGAAACTTTCGACAAGAAAGTCAAATCAGATGTCTTCAAAACAGGAGATTTAGTCTTAAAGTGGGATGCAGCAAGGCAGGAGAAGGGGAAACATGAAAAATTTGAGGCTCTCTGAACAGGTTCTTTTGTTATAACAGAAGTGCAACAGAATAACACCTTTGTTCTCCAAACTCTTTCAGGCGAGGCAGTAGCAGGTGGCCCTTTCAACGAGCGCTTCCTGAAGATCTATTTCTCATAAGGCTTCCTTTGAAGCCCTGTTCTACTTGTACATATTCTTTTTCAGTTCTTTTCCTTTATTTCTGTCATTTCAATAAATCCATGCCCAATGGTATTAGCAAACTATTTTTCAAAATTCTGTTTCAAATTGTAATAAGGCTACTGAGTCTAGCTAGGTTCTTGGTCACCTCACAGGGAGATGCCCATCCCAGTTGGAGCCAAATGTTAGCTCCCAAAATGAACCAGTCCCTTTGGTCGCATTTTGTGGTGGATAGCATGGCTATTGGTAGTTTTCTCAAATTATTTTTGAGTTTTTCTAGCTGCAAAACTTAGGTTTTGATTTTTGTCTTAGTAATAAGATGACCCATAAATGTCTTCTCTTTAAAATTTTCATAAAATGCTTTCAACAGCTAACATGTGTTTAAAAGATGAGTGTTAGCTGGTGAAAGTGGCGACTTTCAATAGCTAAGGAGCATCTCTCATAGGTCCGTGCGTTGGTGAAAGTGCTGATTTTCAAAACATCCAAAGGAGCGTTGTCGTGGGTCGTGCGCTGGTGAAAGTGAATACTTTCAACAACTAAGGATCAATTCTCATGGGGTGGCGTGCTGGTGAAAGTGGTAATTTTCAACAGCTACGGAGAAGTTCTTACGGGATCGTGCGCTGGTGAAAGCGGTCAGTTTCAACAGCTAAGGGGCATTTTCCACGGGATCGTGCGCTGGTGAAAGCGGTCAGTTTCAACAGCTAAGGGGCGTTTTCCATGGGCCGTTGGCTGGAGAAAGCGAGAATCACGTGCGTTTATCCACGTTTCAAAAATCAAATCATGACGCAATCAACTCACGTCATGCCATCAAGAAAAGACGCGCTGATAAAAGTGGATAATCATGAAAACTTGAGTTCCACGTCCAAGTCGGATTACAAATTGGATCCGGTTCAGAAACTCATGCTCCAAATCATGGCGTCGGGGATGGCAAGTTCAAATTCAGTAGCGCAGGTACAAAAGCTGTACTGCCGGGCTGACAACACCAAATCTGATCATTGCTTCCATATCACGCATCGCTCACGAATGTTTGATAAGTTTCTAATGTGGAAAGAATAGAGTCAAGTGCTTTCAATAGCGCAAGACCTCGGCCCGAATAACAGTTTGCTGCGTTGGTATACAGAATCATTGAGGATTTCAAACTGTAAATGGCAAGGAGACACAGTGGTTATCTACTCAGAAAAGAGTTGGACAACCTATCTTTTCTGCAGACACATCTAGAAGTCCAGAAACATTTCTCAAATGCAGGGTGTATTGAATTCGTTGAGAGGTTGCAAAATGGTTGCCACCAGTCGACAACAGAAGCTTTTGCCAAAAATTTTGACGGGAATAAGGCCCGTGTTGGGTCCTTGGATATCTTAGTAGATGAAGCTGCCATTGCTGTAGCAACCATCCTACCAAGATCGGGCCATAGTTGGTTCAAAACCACTGCTACGAAAAACTTGAATTTCAGAGATTATTTAAAGGAAGAGTTCAAGCACAATGCATGGAAGAAGAGCATGCCGGTTTCATGTCTAGAAGAGGAGTGGAAAGAACTATTTAAGGGTATCCAACTATACATAACCTCGGAGGGCAGCTATGACAAACTCATGATGTATTATTTCAAACTTCTAGACCATTTCACCGGTAAGACCCTCCTCAATTTACCTTTTTTCCTACATAAGAGTTTAACTAAGGTTTGCAAGAAGATAAGGGCTCAACCCCTGAGCATGAAGAATACTCTGTGCCACTTTGGCCTTATCAAACTGATCATTCTGGAGGAATTAAAATAGTAGGGAAGAAGCTGGCAGCATTTTCTATTCTGGGAGGGCTTTGAAACACAGACTCAGCCCGTAAATGAACAGGGGAAAGGTTCAAAGAAACAATTGTCTCCTCAAAGCAGTTCGAGGAAAAGGAGGACCCTGCCAGGACCTCCAGAAGATAGAATCTCTAGAGTGAAGTCCCACAGGTCAAAGAAACATAGCAGCTCACAGAGAAGCCTACAAAGAAGAGAACAAACCTATTAAACCTGCCCTACACAAACTCAGAACCAGAGGAACAACATGAGACCCTTGTCACCAAGAGTATTGAGCAGTCAACCGAGTTTGCACAGAATTATGAGACCTTCACTCATACAGAGGAAGGAGAAACATCAAAAAGCTCTAAGTCAAAGAAATCTCAGAAAATCAAGCATCTGAAAGAGGTAATTTCTCAACAAGAGGTTTTGGAATGGGTAATCAAAGAAAGGTATAAGAAGTTGTCTGATAACTTCACAAAAACCAACGCTGCGTTTGAGAGACTGGCTCGGGAAAGTGTTAAAGAGAAGAAAAGAAAGCAGAAACTCACCAAAGAGTACAATAGTCTATGGTGGCTTTCCAAATGCCTTAAAAGGCAGATAAGAAGATTGAAACAAAAACAAAGGCAAAAATCCCATCCAGATTTGAAGTTACTTGCTCAAGTGGTTGTTAACATGCAAGGGGAGAAATCAGAAACACATTGAATTTTTGTTGAAATCTCATTTTGGAGGTGAAAGTCCATTTTTGGCTCAAACAGAAATTTCACCATCTCAAAGCGAAATTTTATGACCTGTTAGCTGGTGAAAGGCAACGCTTTCACCAGCTAACTAGCGAATTATAAAGCCCGTTAGCTGTTGAAAGATGGAAAGGAATTTTTGGAAGCCCAGGGAAGAACAAGTCATTTCTCACAGGTTATGGAGGAGTTCCAGAGTATAAAATGAATGAAAATTGCTTGCAAAGGATTCGACATCAGAGATTTGAGGGAATTTTGGAAACCGCATGTAAAACAAACTTCCTCAAATATTGACCATGAACATTGGAGAAATCCAACTGTCAAGACAGGTGTTTTGCCACATTGCATCACATCACAGATTCTAGGAGCTGAAGGATGCAGATGGAAAATTTTTGAGATTGAAGACAATTTGAGTGCTAAGTTTAGTTTTTAAGTCTTTATTTTCAAGTTGTTTAGTTAGATTTGAATTGCTTTTATTAAATACAGATCCATGTTTTTAGGATCTGTAAAACCGATTGTAAGAGGCTATAAATGCGTATTTTTGATATGAGATAAGGGTTCAAACTGGGAGATATTTTATGCTACTGTATAGATTCTTTTTGCAGAAATAAAGTTTAGTTTCCTTTCGTTTGCAATATCAGAATTGTCCATCTTTCATTTTTTGTACTTTGTCTCGGTTTATTTTAGTTCATAAATACTGTTATCTCTTTATTGAGCTCATAAACTTGAAATTAAAGGATTTCTCTCCATCTTGTATTAATCCCTACATTCATTTGTATTGGCAATCAAGAATAGTGTTCTCCATCCTCTCTTTCAATTATTTGATTGATTATTGTTTCCTGAAAGCACTGTATCTTTAGATGTGTGATGAGTTGTTTCTTACATAAATCATTAAAGACCCCATTGTCCCAGACACATAAAAACCATTATTTCTAAGTTACCAAGCATCCTTAGCCTACAACCCTAAGGAGTTTCTTGGAGTGATAACACCTCCCATACCTAAAATGGCAAGTTGCATAGGGTTTTTGAGCACTTGTTTAATTGATGAGGTGGTTTTGATGCACATGCTTAGGTGAATCTTTTATTGACTTGATTTACTTATCATGATGCATTTGACTTGAGATCCTTGAAGGGCATATTCATTATCTTCATAGAACCTTTCTTGATGGACAATTTTGGAGGATCAAGCCTAGCTTGGGCTTCCTTGGGGCATGAATACCACAAGGTGGATACCATGGACCACACACATGATGATGATGACAACCTTTGGAGGCTTGAAAGACACCATGAAACATCTCACCTATCCCATACAAGCCCAATGTTTTGGATTTGGAGGTCAAAACGCCACTTTGGGGGGCTTGATGTCACCCTAGGGCTAGGGTTTTGGCGGCCCAACATTTCACCTCCAAGCAAATGATTTGCTAGAAGTGCCAAAACATCACCCTAGAGAGTGTTAAAGTCATCTTTAGGGTTGCTTATGTGCATTTTTAGGGTTAAATTTGAATTTAATATTTTGTAGGGGAAAAATAAAAGGAAATGTCTCCCTTGTTTTGTGGTTTACCTTAACTTAAGTGGAAAAACACTTTTTAGAAGATGTGTATAAATAAGAATCATTTCATTTCATTTTTATCATAGCTCTCCCATCTTGGAGAGGATTCTGGGCTGAAATTTGTGCCCCTCTTGGGAAAATTCATTCTCTCTCTCTCCCTCTTGTGCTATGGTTTATCTCTTTTGTTGTGGATTGAGGTGGTCCACTAGCCCTCAGAGGCTCTTTCTCTTGCTTTGTTGATGAAAAATACTTGGTAACTAGGGTTTTTCTTGGCATGCTTTTTGGGATTGTTAAGGAAAATATGCATATTGTTAGTTTTCTTTATTTTTCCATGGTTATTATTGGCTATATCCTTGGAGGAGTATAAGGGTAGACACCCTCCACCAAGTTTTATTTTTTTTATTTGTGCAAAAAGATGTTGTAAAGGTTGCTAGGATGAGTAAAAGGTCCTACACCCTCCTAAATCTACATTGTTAGGTTTTACTTTCCCTAGGGAGTAAAAGAGTTTACAACCCTAGGGAGGTAGTAGATCTAACCTATTACAAGAGATTCCATTAAACCAATTGAAAAGGCACTAATATTTTTTTACATTGGAGAAATAAAATACTTGCATTGAAATGCGTGATTTTACAAGATATTGAATTTGTCTTAAATGGAATCAATTCATTGCCTTAAAAGCTTCCTTGTGCCCTAAGGGTGTCTGATTTTGGCCAAGGAATTTGTTTTTATCATAAATCTAATGCTACATCCATTAGGGTTGTAGAAAACACCTTTCTTTCACTCATTACTCACTTGCCAACTGGCAAAATTGCTTGTAAACTTGTACTTTTTTTCAACTGCTCATTGTTTATCATCTTGACGGTTTACTTGTGGATTTTTGGGGTTGGAATTTGCTGTTGTGGCAAATATTTTCTACAACCAATTGGATGTTACAAACATACTCTGAAAACTTCATACAACAACCCTCTAATACCACTGAAGTTTGTGCTAAAGTATTGGGAACTAACCTACTTTTTTTATGTTTCATTTCTCAATAAATAATTGATGCTTTGAGTGGTTAAATATGTAGTAATTAGATTTATTTCTTTATGATATATACTCTTGTTTACAACAAGATTAACTTGATTTTATGCTTAATTTTTGAGATTGTATACTTGTCTCTTCTTATGTCTCAGGTAGGTACAATTATCTTCTGCAGGTACTCAAGCACTTGGAAATCATTAACCATCTCTTAGACTTGTTTCCAAGCCATTCTCCACTTAGCAGTTTGACCTATAGGGGTATCACTTCCATAATCTCACTATCCATCTCATATCCCCCTAGGTAACCTTGGAGTCCCCCGTTGTGTTGGATTTCTCCTTCACTAAAGCGAGGGGAGGGTTTATATAAGGTGACAGTGGGTAGACTCTTCCATAGTTATTGCCATCTTGTGGATTGGGTCGAGATTTTTCCAACCTATAATTTGTTCGATAACATTTTGGTGTCATTGTCGGGGAGGATTTTGAATCCTATTTCATGCCCTAATGAGACTTTGGAAAGATTTGATCCCAAATCCTTTTCCCATAATATTTCCTAGCAAATCCACTTGAGGGAAGTTCCCTTTTCCATTTTCATGAGATTTTCATAAAGTTCATTTGGTGACTCCATTGAGGTATTAACCTAAGTAATGGAACCATGGCATCATAGGACTTACCATGGGAATTCCATAATGTGTACCCTTCTATTGATGTTCAAAATACCCCTGGATATCCAAATCATCTCTCTACAAAGTGGAGGGAAAGTTTCCATAAATTTAATAATGATCCAACTCTAGCAGTCAACTATGTCGTGAATTATATGAAGTATGCTTCAAGCTTAAATGTGCTACATGAATATGTGTTGATGAAATTTTTTGCATCTTATCTAGAATCAAGTCAAAGGAGTTGGCTTGCAAATTCATGTGATCTGAAAAGTATCCCATCTTCTATAATTCTCATTGAATAATTTCTCAGGCATTGTCGGCCAACTACTCAAAATTTGCAAGATACTTTCAAAGAGCTTAAAGACGCTCTTGACAGAGAAGGTTTTCCAGTGGATGACAAGACAATAAGTGAGGAATGGAGAACTGAAGAAGAGTATCATCCACCCACTGTAGAAAAAGTGTTGGAAGAACAGATCCATGAAGAAAGTTGTCAAGAATATCTCAATGATGAAGACCCAAATGAGACATTGGTGTCCATTAACTCTTTTGATGAAGTTATCTTGCCTCACTTTCCTCTTGCACATGAAGATGAAGAAATGATCATCATAAGTGACACAGATGATCTTGTGGAAGACCCTTTTGACACAGTTGATCAAAATATTGATTATTTTATACATGTTGGGAGACGTATATGGGGTGTGGGTTGCATTATTTTTATGGAGATCCTATCTACGACGTTGAAGGTAGCTCCCAAGCAAAGGAATTTGAGTTTTTGTGTTTAGAGGACTGGTCTTCATGCATATATGATTCATATGTTTGGCAGCCTGATAATGATATGGTTACATATTTGTTTTGTCCATTCAAGGATGACTTGTCGCAACATACTTAGGGTGATATTCAGTAATCCTTTGGGAGTTATGATGCATATCCATTTGGGGATACTAATTTGTTCTATGGAAAATTTCAACCACCTTCACCCCCAGATTTAGATGGATACCAGTACATGGCCATTCCAGAGTATTCAAAGACTCACACCACAAAGCAGGAGTGTTTTCATCTTGGGGCCCTTCAGAAATATTTGCAGATGAACAAGAAACATATTTTTGGTATGGGAAACGAGTCCTTCTTTGGACTTTTGGTCGTCCCTTATCCCATTTCCTCTTCTCTGGGGAATCATAAGGTTTTCTTGGGATGTCTTATCTTTTCTCATCCTTCAGGGAGAAGTGATATTGTAATTGAGGATGAAGATGAGATGTCTCCTATACATGGTAGCCTAATTCAGATATGGATTGATTAGGATTGTGGCCATTCACTCCAATAATATTTTTTCTCTCCCACCCATCTTCATGAGTTTCTTTCTATGATTAATTACATGCTTACTTATGCTTATGACTATTTTATGCTTGACTTATATTTTTTGTACTACATGATTAAACATAAGGGGAGATACCTTGATGAAATGTTGAGGCACAAGTGGTTACAATGGTTATATGACTTCACCTGACATTTTTAGGACTCGATCTTCAGGGCCCCAAGGCCCTAGGTAAGTAGGTAGGTCATCTTTCTTTCTTTCTTTTGCATCTTTATTTCTCATAGTAGCTTAGTTTCATTCCATATTTGATTTTCATTTTTCTCTACTTTCATTATTGATTTACATGTTTCTCTTTCATCATATATATGAAAAATACAAAAAAATATTCTTTTCTAGATTGGTTCTTAATTTTGAAAATTTGATTTTTGATTATATGGACAAAGGGTGAGTAGAGCCACCCTAGATTTCATATTTTTATGTTTAAGTGTAGGCACAGGTATGATTAGGATATGCTAAGGTTCTCATGCACTCTATGACAAGTACATGTCCCCAAGTAGGAGCCAAATGTTATCCCCATTTCCTAGGGATAACTAAGCAGATGATGTCTCCAGGCCCTCAGGTTGCAGACATGGAGTACCAAGGGACAAATGGATGACAACGTCCTCTTTCATAGACATAGGCTTGTATCACCACCACATATCTTAGATTCATCATGATGGTATCTGCCACACTAGCTCGCTTCCAGAAGACATTGGGTCTTGCTCCATGAGGTACAAGTCAAGTATTATGGTGAGTGTCGTTTCAATATTTGAGGCATAATTTTGAGTGTGTTGCATTTAAATCTTCTTTTGGTTATGTAACGTTTGCTTGGAAGTTATGCTCTTTTCCATGTTTAACCTTGGTGGTTGAAATTGCGCCCTAGTTTTACACAACAAAATGTCATAGTTGAGTTACACACCCTAAGTGTCACAAGTGTTGCAAAGTGACATATGCACCTTGTTAAGTCTTGCATGCATTGTCGCAAGTGTCGTATGCACCTTACCTAGTGTTTCATTCACTTTGTTGAGTGTTTCAACCCTTTGAAACCATGAAAAATAGTTTTCCATGACCCCTAAGTCATATTGGAGGAAGAAACCCATCATTTCAAGGTCAAAACACACTTTTTTCCTAGAAAAATCGACCTTTTTTGGGGCATTTATGAAGGGTGGCGCCCCCTTGGCCATGCTGGGGGAGTGCCACTTCAAGGAATGGTTCCCCCCTTTCCATGTTATAGGAGAAACACTCTATATGATGGCACCCTGTGCCCATTTCTGGGGGAGCACCAGTCTTGTTAGAGGGAAAAGGGGGATCCTCCACCTTATTCTATGGGATATCTCTCTTGGGATGAGGTTAGTTATGTTCGACCCCCATGCTATGGTATCACCTTAGAATATGATACAAACCTTAAGGAGCCATATCCTCAACCATATCCTTCATTTTCTCATGGTGGTTGTGCCTCTCAAGCCTATATATTGAAGGTATTTCCAAGGTGAGGGGAAGGAGATTATAGGTATCAAACCTTTGATTTTGGAGGAAGCATCTGCATTTTGATGTCAAGATTCATGCAAGGGCTGGATGAGGAGAGATTGGATAGGTTGTTTCTTCATCAATCATGGTATGTAAGTATCTCTTTTTGGCTTTTCAATTAATATATACTTGGCTTATTTCCTTCAAGATTGTGTATTTTCTCATTTGCTTGTCTACCATTGCTCTAATATTTGTAGATAGAATTGTCTTATATAATATTGTAGAGTAGGAGACAATTTTTTTTCTTTGCGTTCCATTGCAAATCTCAAGTTTCACTAGGGAGCTTGGAGATCAAGCCCGGGGATTGGAAGCAACGAGGACAAATGTCGAAATAGGTTCATCATAACCTTTCTCTCCTTCTCATTCTAATTGGTTAAGATAAGTCTAAAGGGATGTTAGTTTCCACTTGTACTATTTTTTCCTTGGTATTGGGGTCTAGTAATCCAAGGGAAGTTTCATCTGTCCACAAGAGAAACATTTCGTAATAGAAATTGGTGATTCCACTGGG
>JASDQU010370978.1:84157-101799 GCA_032191745.1 Picea mariana
ATATTATCCAAGGGACACATCCTTTCATGGATGGTCACCATATGTTCTATATATATGGAACACTCATCATTGTAATAATATATTCACATACAATATAATCTCATATAGAAAATTCAACATGGTATCAGAGCAGGACTGGGCTAACTCCCTCACGAGAGGGCCCAAGATCCTGAGAGAAGAATCACCATCGCGGGGATAATCAATTTTTCTAGTCATAGAGCTTTAGTTGGATGTGGATATTACTTTGATTTTGAGAAGAGGGTTTCTACATGCAACCAAATTTCACAAAAGATCTAGAAAATTGGCCAAAGCGATCAACCATTACAATCGAAGAATAAAACAAGCTTGTACCCTCTGGCCAATATCCAAATTGGAAATGCTGGAGAGAGGCTGGAGATTGAAAAAAAGAATATATTTCTCGGTTCAGAAAGATGTGGTATGGAGTACGACTGAAAATAATGGTTGTTTCCAATCAGTTCATCATTGTAGGAGGGAGAAGATCTCCCTCCTCCAATCACTATCATGACAACTATAACAAGGTGTAAACCAAATAAATGTTGGAAACCCTTAGCGAGCTCTCTCCAAAAGGTAAACAAAAATTTCAACACTTGGTAGAATCCCACATTAGCGACTGAGTGTATTGACACATAAACACATTTATCTGTGTCACGATAACATGCGTACAATAGAGGAAGAGTTGATTCCTCCATTTGGTGTAACTACGGACCGATTCCTTCATTTCGTGTAATGGAAAATTGATTCTACTATTTAATCATGGTAATTGTTTCATGGTTTTTGTGGTGGGATTGGAATGATAGGATCACTACTTGGAAAAAATGTTTTCCTTTCAAAAAATTGAAATATAACTTTGAGTGGAAGCATTTAGCAATAGACGTGGCAACATTTCAGCCTCAGAGGAGCAACAAAAATGTTTTCTGAAGGGAGATGGAATCTTTATATGAGAGCCACGATTATAAATCTCTCTAATACATTCGAATTAGGAGGATTTTTCCTTCATTTTCTTGCTAACAATGGTCAGGATTGATTTGTTGGAGGACGCGCTTTGGTTTTTCATTGTTGGCTCTATTTTCTTGGATGAGTTGATGACTTTGCAGGAGGTGCGCTATGATTGTACCTAACACGGAGTGGAATTTTTAGTGCTGGAACAACATAAAAATGTTTTATGGATCATGCACACCATGCTCTTGAATGTTCACCTTGAATTGTGTGTAGTGAGGAAGTCATACAGAGGTTTCTCTGTCTCTTTGGAGGGGGTCATGTGATTTCATCAAGATGAGGCAAAAAATTGGTGACATAAGTTCAGGGATAGTAACAACAAGAGCGATGATGGGGAGTGCTAAAACTCTATTGTAAATAGGTATTGTAGATGAGAGTGGTGAGTCAAGGAGGGATGAAGGCATTTTGCTTCTGTTCCTCACTTGGGTGCTCCCAAAACTCTTTGGAAGTGGAAGAGAGGAGCATAAACACTTGTATGAGTTCTAGGATAGAGAATTTCTTATAGAACAACAACCTCATTTAGAATTTGGTTGTTATATCCCTGGACAGTGATAAAGAAATATGAATGTGGAAATGACCCTATGTGAATTGAGGCTTCATCATCTACAGGGTTATTGAGAAACACTATCAAAATGTCACCACCTTGATCATTATTCATATCATTAATAGGAAATTTGTTTGTAAGGATCACTGCATCAAACTTTAGAATGAGAAATATTCTTGTTTTTCTCTTATTTTGTTTTGGGTAAGTTACCATGGAAACTTCGTTAGTAGATTGTGGTGCTTCTAGGAACATGATAGTTTACTGAGATTATTATTCTATGTGAAACTCATGGATATTCTTCATGAATACCAAGGATGAGGTCTTCAACATATTTTATAAGTTCAAGGTTCAGGTAGAGAATTTGACAAAGAAAGAAGATCAAGATCAACATGAGTATTTGGTGAGGAGTGATTGAGATGGACATAAGAAGCAGTGACAAACCCTCTGTAGTTGAGATCACATGAAGCTTGTATCAATGTGTTGATGTGGTGGTTACCATGATGTTGTGTTCTTTGGAAAATGGAAATATTGTCAAAGAGTCACAGAGAGAGCAACTAGTGAGGCACACTGGACAAGTAGGGTTTTCAGTGACAAAGGGAGTTGGCCTCTGAGTTTGGTATGAAGGATCTTGTTCTTATGCACTACTTTTTGGGTCTAGAGGTATGGTAGAGGAAGAATGAGATCACTACTACATATTGAAAAAATTGCGACGAAAGTACCCTTTCGTCGCAAAATTCAAGAGAAAGAGTTCAATTTTTTAATTTTATTATAAATCCAACCCGTATTCCTCACTCTATCGATGAATGCAAATGTTTTTTGCTCTTGCAATGAATGCAAATATAGTGGACTATCTTCGTTTTTGTGACAAACTTATAAATTCGTCGCAAGAGCGATGATAACCATTTACCATTACACTATTTGATAAAGTCAATATTGACCGTTATACTCTTTGACAAAGTCAACATTGATTTGGTCAACTTTTGTCGCAAGAGCGACAATGACCATTGACCATTACACTATTTGATAAAGTCAACATTGACCGTTATACTCTTTGACAAAGTCAACATTGATTTGGTCAATTTTCATTGCTATTGTGACGAAAAAATATCTATAAATATTTCACAAATTAGAGATGTTGCGACAATATGGCTATAACAACGATGGTTCAAAAAGGGTATTTTTGTGCGGAAGAATGTCGCAGAATATTATAGGTGGGAAAAAAAGTAAAATGGGTGAAAAGGGTGATGGTAGATATTATTGCCCTTGCAAAAAATGTTTCCTCATACCTCCCATAAGAATTTTAATAGTAACAACTACAAAACATTGTAGGAAATATGGGCCCATTGATGGCAGATCGAATGAATATCGTCCCATGGTAATTAGCTATATATTCATTATCTGTTTTTATATTGTCAATTTTATATAAAATTATATATATGTATACATATTGTTTGAATGTTTGTTATAGTACACACTAATTTTGCATGATTGTTTGTAATTATAAAGCTAGAGTTTCCCTCTAACTTTCCGTAGAATATTGCACCAAGCAGTAGTAGAAATGATGTTGTACAAGCTGAAGAACATGATCAAGCAAATGAGGATCTCATGGAAGAATATGATGGGACAAATCAAGTTAATGATCCCATGGAAGAAGATGATGGGACAAATCAAATGATCCAAGATTTGTTTTCTCATCTGGATGAGGATGGGGAAAGTGATGGTATTTATGATGAACCTCTATTAGAAAAGGAAAATAAACGACTTTATGAAGGATCAAGAGAAAATCTTCTCTCTGTTACATTGCTGCTAGTGAACTTAAAGGTTATGAATAATTTGTTGAACAATCATATGACACAGATCCTAAGGTATGTAATATGTTTCATCTCATATTATACATAAATGTCAACTTTTTTCTCTTTGGTTTTAGTGTTAATTAATGTGTAAAATAAGAATGCTATTTTTACGATCAATATTCTTTACATTAACTAATTATTTGTAATGTTTTTGGTTATTAGGTGAATTTTTGTTACCATCGTCAAATATTTTACCTCGCACATATTGATGTTTTCATGCCATTATGAAAGACATTGGAATGGATTATCAAAATATAGATGCATGTCCTAATGATCATATTATATATTATGGACAACAAAAACAGAATGCCCGCAATATCTTATCAGCAGATATCAAATTGATCAAGTAACAAAAAGGGTGCCTCAAAAGGTTCTTTGTCATATTCCCATAATTCCATGTTTGCAACGATTTTTCAAGTGTGAAAGCATAGCACAATTTATGGATTACCATGCACGTAACATAAGTGGATATGGAGTTCTTCGAATTCCTTTCGATGGTTATGCATTTAGGGAAATTGAGGAAAATGGGGCAGATTTCGAAGATGAACCTTGTAATGTTAGGCTTTCATTGGAAATTGACGGTGTTAATCCATTCAGAGAGCTTAGGTATATTTACTTAGTGTGGCCTATTTTTGTTATCAACAATAACATTCCTCCTTGGATGTCAATAAAGAGGGAGAACATAATTTTGACAATGATTGTTCTAGGTATTTGTTTACATTAATTTTTTGAATCTAACATTTTCATTTGTTTCATTTTTTGGATAATATCTTTTGTTTATTTATTTACTTATATAAACATATCATGGTTATAGTAATTATGTGTAATTTCAAACAATTAGGTAAGTACCAGGTTAAAGATATGAATGTATATATCGATCCTCTTATTGACAAGCTACTAAATTTATGGGCTAACATCATTATGTATGACATCTGTAAACCAATCGGGGAGAAGAAATTTAAATTTCGTGGAATACTTTTATGGACAATTAATGATGCCCCAGGACTAACACATTTTTGTGGTATGTAACATTCTATTGCTCTTTAATACTATATAATTTTTTAATGATATCATGCTGCATGTTTAATTTTTAAATAATCTCATCGTATAATTGACATTAATCCATTTGTTGCAGGTCTTCAAACAAAGGGTAAATTTTCATGTCTAGTTTGTGGTCCTAAGATGAAGTATCGTCATTCAAAAAGTTTAGGAAAGATGGTGTTTGATGAGTATATGCACCTCCTCCCTAAGAAACATAGGTATTGTACTACTGAAAAACATCTTTTCAATGGGAAAGAAGAGACTGGTTTAAAACCACGAAGAATGACACCTCACCTATGGAGGTTGGAATATAATAGAAATAGTCAAGGTACACAATTTCTTTATGTATCATATATCATGTAATGTTTTGAATGTTTATTTTAATCATTGAATTTATTTTACCGTATTTGATAATTATTTTTGTGATTTATTTTATGCTTCATGAAGGCCGCCATCATGAAGGTATTAATAATGGGATTCCACGAGGAATGAAATGTTATCCCACTCAATTCATGAGTTTTCCCTCCTATGAGGAGCTAAAAACAACTCATTTTTTTGATACAATGCATATTGGGAAGAATGTGACAAAAATGTTATGGTGAATCATATATGGTAGGAGGGATAAAGAAAAAATTGTCAAAATTTGTACTGACATTCAGGAAGCCAATCATGCGATGCGAAGTGTGATCCAATCAAATAGAGATGGACTAGACCAAAATAACCTTCCATGGTTATTAACAGAGCAACAAAGCAATTATGTAAAATAGGTCATTCAAAGAATTAAATTTCCCACGGGTTTTGCTTCAAACACAAATAATATCTTAATGAAGAAAGGTGAATTTGGTGGGGTAAAAACACATGATTGGCATACCTTTATTAAGGTAATAATTTTGGTATACATATTTATATATATTGGCCTTATACATCTTTTAATTTTTTTTGTCTACTTTGGTCGAAACAAATAACGATTCATTTTTTTGTTACAATATGTTCTACCACTATCTCTCTCAAACGACTTTGACAACAATGTCAAACAAGTTATATATGATCTTGGAAAATACATGAGGTAAGTAGTTGTGATTTATATGCAAAATGTTCTTTCAAATTGTTGTTGTACTTAATGACACGTGTTTGATTTGTAATGTAATATATTATATTATGTTATGTTGAAACATGTTATTTTTTTGTGTCATGATCTCATGTAGATGGTTGTCATTGAAAGAAATCCATGAAGATGATATAAAGTATTGGAAGAGATAAATTCCTCGTCTAATGTGTGAAATCAAAAAGTATATACCTCCAACATTTTTCAATGCACAAGAACACTACCTTGTACACCAAGTTGAGGAGATTGAAATTTGTGGACCTGTTCACACAAGGTCAATGTGGATGGTGGAGAGGCACTTGAAAACATTGAAGGCGTTGTTTAGACAAAGAGCACGTCTTGAGGGTTCTATGGTGGAGGGATATATGGTATATCAATCCATGGTGTATATTAGTCAATATATTCCTAAATTAGTAGTGCCAACTATGCATGTGGTGAATCGCATTTGGGATGTGAACTTCATCAAAAAATTTGAAGATCAGGAGCACCTGTAGGGGAAAGGTAGAATGAAAAAAAAGAGAGGTAATATATTAATAATTGTGGAGATTTATATTAATAATACATATAAAGTTTCATTTTTTGTGTATATGATCATACTCATTAATATATTAATATCTACTATTTCATAAATTATTAATATTTATAACCTGCATGGACATTATAACTAATACTTAATATTGGTGAATTATGATTTTTTGATTCAATCGCTCAAGAGTGGGATGCACTGCATTTATACATTGCAAACAATCTTGATTGGATGAATGTATAAATTGAAAGGTTACGCCAATGTTACACAAAGGGAAATTTATTTATCATATGGTTTGAAAGATGGACATGCAAGCAAACTCACCCATTTTATTCATTTATTTTATATTATATTAATGTGAATACATGTGTACTGTATTTTTCAGATACTTTCCAAGTTATATAAATATACATGTTAATTTATTAATTGACAATGCATCTTTTACATTTCTGACATATTGCAATTGAAACACCACAAGACTATGTGGTGCAATGGTTGTAAATTTCGCATCACACAGTTGGATGAAACCAGAAAAAATTATGATAGTGGGATAACTGCAGTGTTCTGGGTCACTAATGTTTCCTCTAGGAGTGGTAGACATCCTCAAGAACCTAAAAATAGATACTATGGATATTTAAACGATATACTTGAGTGTGACTTTAATTCCTTCAAATTAGTTCTGTTCGATGTCAAATGGTATAGGTTACGAATGCATGAACGCAATGAGGAAAAAACTGTTATTCAACATGCCAACGGATTTCCAATGATTAAAACAACGATGTTTGAAAGAGTAAATGATCGCTATGTTTTTCCAAGCCAATGTGAACATGTCTTTTACTCAAATGTTCCAGGTGAGAGGGATTGGTCATTTTTTGTTATATATGATCCAAGAGGAAGGAAAGTTAAATATACTCATTTACAGGAAGAAGATGATATTGAAGATCAAGAAGATGATTTGCCAGATTAGACAGAGCCGGAAGATCATGCATGATTGACATATGAAGCATATGAAGAAGATCACGATCCAGTCATAGGAGACAATGTAACATCCCGCTCTGGCACGCACTGAGAGAACTTATTCTTTGAGGACACTTTCTTGCAAGTGATCTGGATTATTATATTATTGACCATTTGATTAAGATTATGAGGCATATTGGATGTGTTATTTGGTGTGTTTACATAGACAGGTGCTATTGACTGGATTCTTCTGAGTGTGTAGGACTTTGGACCTCGAGGATGCAGAGGCATCGATTAAACCCCTTGGACTCCGGATCGAGTAAGGGAGTGGACTATTGGGGTTTGATTTTTTTTTATATGACATATGCACATATGATTAGATTCTATGATGATTGATTGTATTTATGACATGATTCGTTGATGATGCAGGTTGACGATAGATTGCTGACCAGACTCACATATGGAGTAGAGGGGTCACGCACGACAACCAAAGACGTTGAGGGAGAGGTGTGGATAGCAGTCCTGCCACAACCTACTAGCACTCCCGTTGTGGCTCTAACTATAGGTTAATGATTGCCTAATTCAAGAAGACCCACGATGCCGTGAAGGTAGACTGCGATAGTCACTCACGATGATTCTAAGGGGCACGCAATAAGGCAGGAGCCTTATTCCTTAGAGGCCCTTAGTTTCCCACAAGATCACCTAGTAGAGTATTGACTCCGGGGGTTTTTGATGTCTACCAAGTCAGTCAAGAGGCGAGTGGCACCCTTGGAGCACATAGTGTGTCTTGAAGGGAACATCGCGCAAGGGAAACAAAATGAGGCGAGTGGCACCCTTGTAGCATCTAGTGCGTCCTGAAGGGGACGTCACATTGTTAACTAATAGGTGAATAAACCTAGATGGCCTTAGAATGAATAATGTGATAAGAAAGATTAAAAACAATTTCCTTAATAAAATGTTGCCCAACCTCGGAAATTAAAATCTGGGTCTAATTGATACTTGTGGTAAAAAAAATAAAAAAAAATAATAATCATCATTAAACATGTGACGAAAAGGGGGTAAGAAATTCGATTAATTTATTAAAACAAAATTACTGAGGGATTAAAATTTTAAAAGGGAATTGATTGTTTTTCTACAAACACTAATTAAAATTTATTAATTAAAAGGGAAGAGGAGTAAAAGGTAATTCTCTACGCTTGCTAATTTGAGTTTTAGATGAAAAGGGAAAAGAGTGAAACTTAAAAAGAATTGGGAAACTAAGGGAAAAAGGGGGAAACATAAAGAAAAAGTGAAACATAAGGAAAAAGCAGAATGACTAACTTAGTAAGGAATCTTGCCTTTAAGAACTTTCTAAATTGAACTCACTAGGAATTTAGTAAGGGCATAAGTCATTAAATTGTGTAAGGGAACTTGGGGACACCAAGGAGCGATTCTAGGAATGCTTTTAGGTGGGTGAGGGAAATGAGAGTAAATAATTAATTAATGAAATTAATTTATGGTGCAACCAAGGGGATGGGTGACATGCGTACGGGGGAGGATTTTTCTGAATTAATTTATCGAAAATTTAATTAAATGGGAATTTGGGAAATAAATCACTTAGAAACTCTATATAAAGGATGGAGGAGGCGGAGTATGGATCTCTCCTTTGATGCGTAACGTTACGCTGAAGAATTTTTGTTATTGTTCCATTGACTCGAACCTTCATTCCTTAACACTGTTGAATGAAATTGCAATGCGCTTTTTTTAAACTATTTTGGACTGTGATTTTCATTAACAAACTTAGCACCCTTTTTATGATAAAACTCAGCCATCTTTCACTGATTAAACCCAACGATTTTGAGTTTGAAACTAAGTGATTTGTCAACAATAGAACTCAACAAATTGAATGGTAAAAACAACGAATTGTCAGACTACATTTTAGTGGCAGCGAATTCATAAGTATCTCGAGGATGCACATCGATATACTTCTTAATATGAGTTTTTGGATTTTCTTTTTATATGTGATTACGAGACTGCGATTTTTGGGTAAATTTTAGACAGTGATCCTGTGGTTCTTACCCAACCCTTCACTTATATTCTTACACAACAACTTACCTGCCTTTTCAAGATTTATCCATACAATTATCCTTAGTTTTATCCTCAGGATTGGAGTTAGAATTATCAATAGATACTTTAGATTTTAATAGACTGCTTTACGTTTTGCTGACAACCAACCATTTGCCTTTGCGTTCTATGAAAATAGAATTAAAATTATGTTAGACAACCAACCAACTGCCTCTGCATTTCAATTGAAAATAAAATTAACATTTATATTAGACAACCATCCAATTGCTTCTGCATAGATTGCATTGGAATGGCAGCTGTATTGCACAAGGATTTGCTGGATAGCGTTGAATTTAATGGAACGATATCGATTTCTTTTATATCTTGAGTGACTGATGACAACTCTTCTATTGACAACAAATTTTATATATGATAGCGATGGACAATAATTATTTTTTTTAGACTGTTATATTCCTGTCCGTTAGTATTTTTACTACAGTGAATTGCACGCTAACGATTATTTTGGCTAACTCTATTTTTGAGACAATGATTATAGTTATTTTCCTTGCCATTCATTTATATTGCTAATTAGCAAATGACGTGATAGCTACTTACACACCAGCTATAATTATGATTAACTCTTTATTTAGACAGAGAATTATAGTGTTATTCCTGGTCATTTCATTTACATTGTTAATTCTTTTAGTGGATAGCGAGTTAATATCATGAATAATAATTTAAATATTGTTAACATTGTTAAATTATAGACTTGTGTAATATAGACTGTAACATTTGGATTATAGACTGTAACATTTTAATTATTGTTGACAATAATGCTATTACACAATATCGATAGTAATGCTATTACAAAATATTGTTGACTGATTATATTAGACTGGTTAAATTTTAGACTCGTTAATTTAGACAACAATGTCGATTATTTTATAAGCAGTGTGGAGCACTTTTAAAATGTTAAGTAGTTCACTTATTTTAATGAATAGTTTATAATTGTTGATAAGCGTATTTTGATTTTGTTAAGTGACTATCTTAGTTTGCATTATGATAACATTTATGACCTTAGTAGCTTGGTAACAATTCAACCTTCACACTTAGACATCTTGCTTAGAAGTTAATGGTTGGGTTGTTGGTGGAGTCGGGTAATAGCTTGCACTTTTCCTTTTGAATGTAGTCCTCTTGCGTCTTGTTGACCTGTTGCTTGGGGTGTGGGTGTAGTCTTCTTGTTAGTATTTTGGCTCTTAGCGCATTTGATTTATCTTGAGTCCTTGGTCCAGATAGGTTAGGTTGCGCGAGGGTTATTGTAGCACCTGTCACATGGGGATGGCATGATTCCTGATGAGGATATCATGGTGCGCCCCATTGGATAGGGGCAAATGATAAATTGGTTAGAGTCTATGCTTCCCATTGTGTGTGTTGTTGATCGTTGTTGGCGCTTGGGTTGTAACACCTTCATGCGTTGGGTTTTGCATGCCATAGAGGTTCTAGTGATTGGTCGTCAAGACCATTATGTCGGGATTGTGATGTCATCCTTAGCTTGTAGGAATTGTCATGTTGGTGTCGGGCTGGTAGTCATTTCTATATTTTTGATTTATGCATGTTTCACCCAGTTGATCATTGTTCAATGTGGGGAGTCGTTGTTGTCTGTTGCCCGATCTACGCGCATGGGTTCATTGTTAGGTTGTGTGGTTTAACTGTTTGTCGTTGTTTCCTTCCTGCTTAAAAACAAAAAAAACTGCACTTTCTACTTTGCTGGTAGTCGTAACGATGGAGGTCGTTACATATGGTATCAGATCAGGTTCAACCCGCAACTTGGGAACACTACAACTTTCATTGATATGATGTTTGATTATAATGTTTCTAATTAAGTTGACTTGTATTCGTACAGGTAATCATGGTTACAGGATGCCGCAGAGGCAGAAGACGGGATGCAAGGGGAAGAGGAGCGACGCTTGCAGTGGCATCCACGCTTGAGGGGTCTAACCCCTAGGGAGACGAACATGTTGTCGGGCAAGAGAAGATAACGATGGTTGATGTGGTTGGGTTGATGAGGTGTTTTCAGTGGATGTCTGAGGCACTGATCAACCGTTTGGACAGAGATGAGGCTTGGGTGTCGACACCCCCTGAGGGTCCACCGTGTGCTCTGGTTGGTACTGGTCGCATTCACTGCGAACTCAAGAAGGTCAAATTTCCCGAGTTCTTTGGTGCCCCGGATGACGTAGCCACTGAGGCATGGTTGGATAATATGGCGATGTGCTTTTCACTTCATGACTATACCTCCAACATGAAGGTTCGCATGGCAGTCTTTCAATTGAAGGGGAGTTCTCTTCTATGGTGGAAGACACTCCTACCAAAATTGAACATGGTCGTCGAAGACTTGTCATGGGAACTGTTTGAGGAATGGTTCCGAGATAGGTACCTATCAAAGGAATTCATTGAGCGTTAGCTCAATGAGTTCAATGACTTATGATAGGGCAGTTGTACGGTGCCCGAGTACGAGGCCTATTTTATGGAGTTTCTTCAGTATGATCTGCATCTTAATACTGAGAAACTTAAGGTCAACAGGTTCTTGTTCGGCCTTAATGTCAGCATACGTGAAAAGGTTAGGATTCTAATGCCTTAGACCTTGTATGATGTCGTACATAAGGCCCTCATAGCAGAGGAGGAGCTTATTAGCGGGGGTTAGAGAAGGAATCTAGTGAGACCAGTAGGGCAGGTGTCATCTGGTGCGCAACAACATAAAACACCAACTAGACATACCCCAAGGTATCGTGGCTTCTAGAGAGGATCCACTTTCACTACACCTCGATGATCAACACCTCAATAGTTGAATCCTTATCGGGGACCACAACATCAACAACAACGTCAACCGCAGCAACAACAGTTTAGGCCTGTTCAGTAGAACAGACCAGGATTCCAAGCTAGTGGGTCGTTAGCTTCTACTTCTGGTACCAGGAGTACTGGATCGAAGAAGGGGTATTGGACTTGTGGGGAGCCACACTACTAGCACGACTGCCCAGTGAAGAGGACTAGAACATTTGGATCAGTTGAACCTACTACCATGGGAGATTTGGTCAAGGTCCATCAGATTCATGCAGTGATGAATAACCGCCAGGCAGAGCACTAGTCGACGGTGCTTGAGATGTCAGGTACCGTTGCTGACCAGACCCTTAGTATTTTGATAGATCCCGGTGCTACCGAGAGATTCATTTCTGGTGAAGCGCTAAAAAGGATTAAGGTAAAGGAAGTTGAATATGATGAGTTTAGATTTGTAGAGATGGCTTTGGGATCCAAACAGAAGGTTGGGGGAAAGGTTATGGGTTGTACCCTTAACGTGGGAGAGTTTGTCACCAGGGCCAACCTATACTTCATGATCTTAGGATCTTATGATTTCGTGATCGCTATGGACTAGTCGGAATCAAATGGGGTGATACTCAACTGTAAGACGAAACAATTGAGCTTATTTGATGATGAGGGGTAGAGACGTGTGACTGTAGGTTGGAACCAGGGATTTTCCCTGAGGTTCATATCTTCCTTGTAGTTACGGAAGAGCATGCGCAAGGGATGTAAGTTTTATGCGATCTTTGCGTTGAATGAGAAGGGAGCAGCGAAAGGTCTAGAACACCTTCCTGTGGTGAGAGAGTTTGCGGATGTCTTCCCGGAGGAGTTACCTGGGATGCCACCGGAGAGGGAATTGGAGTTTACCATAGACCTAAAACCGGGGACTGGACCGATAGCGAGAACGCCTTATCGCATGACAATCCTAGAGTTACAGGAGTTGAGAATGCAATTGAAGGAGTTGCTGGACCTAGGACTTATACGTATGAGTGTGTCACCATGGGGTGTGTCTGTTATTTTCATATGAAAGAAGGATGGGTCATGGAGACTTTGCATTGACTACCGTCAATTCAGCAAAGCGATGATCAAGAATCAATATCCATTGCCAAGGATTGATGATTTGTTTTATCATATGAAGGGTACAATGGTGTTTTCAAAGATCGATTTGCGATAAGGGTATCACCAGTTACGGATCAAGGAGGATGACGTCCCTAAGACCTCTTTTAAGATGAGGTTTGGACATTATGAGTTTACTATTTTATCGTTTGGACTGACAAATGCCACATGGGTATTTATGAGTTTAATGAACAAGATGTTCCACAAGTACTTGGACAAGTTCATCCAAATATTCATTGATGATATTTTGATTTACTCTTGGATGATGGAGGAGCATGACGAGTAGTTGCACTTGGTACTACAATGTCTGTGAGAGAACAAATTGTATGGAAAATTGTCTAAATGCTCATTTTACCAATCAAAGATTCACTACTTAGGGCATGTCATCTTCGACGAAGGTATAGTCATGGATCCAACAAAGGTCGAGGCTATTATGGAATGGCCTGCACCGACTGATATCCTAGAAGTGCGTAGCTTCATGGGTTTAGCAGGATACTATCAACAATTCATCGAGGGATTCTCAAAGATAGCAAATTCGATCACGGAATTGAAGAAGAAGAACAAGAAGTTTGTTTGGACCAAGAAATGCGTAGAAGCATTTCAGAGGCTCAAGAATTTGTTGACAACAACACCGATACTAAAGGTCCCTGACATGGACGCAGAATTCTTGGTGTGCACTGATGCATCCAAGGAAGTCTTAGGTGGATTCTTGATGAAAGATGGTCAGGTGATTGCTTACATGTCGAGGAAGTTGAGAAGGCATGAGGAGATCTATGCGACGCATGATTTGGAGTTGTTAGCAATTGTATATGCCTTGAAGGTTTGGAGACACTACCTTGTTGGACGAAAATTTGAACTAAAAACGGACCACTGTGGACTACAACACATCTTTACGTAAAGTGACCTGAATGTGCGACAATGACATTCGTCGGAATTTCTTAGCGAGTATGACTTCGAGATTACTTACATAAAATTAACAATGAACCGAGTGGCAGATGCATTGAGTCAGAGACCACACATGTTTTCGGTGTTGCCTCTTCAGATGAATCTACGTGAAAAGATTATAACTTTACAGAGCGACGATGACTAGTACAAAGAGGTAAAGGATTTTATCGAACAAAACACAATGATGGTACCGATATTTGAAGGATTTACATTGGACGACGATGGACTATTGAGATTTAAAAATATAATGTTCGTGCCACTGAACGACGAGTTGAGGAGTTTGATCCTAAACGAGGCTCACAGAGCAGTGTACATGGCTCAGCCAGGGGTCACGAAGATGAGGGTGGACCTTAAACCCTTATTCTTTTGGAAAGGAATGAAGGAAGACATAGTCAACTATGTGGCCAGATGTCTAGAATGTTAGTAGGTGAAGGATGAACATAAACATCCAACAGGATTACTACAACCACACACTATTCCAGAATCAAAATGGGAGGTTATTTCGATGGATTTCATTGTTGGATTGCCACTGACAGCAAGGAGACACGACTCGATTTTTGTGGTAGTTGACACTCTGATCAAGAGTTCCTATTTGATTCCTATGTGTACGGTGTATCAGGCACCTGAACTAGCTAGAGTTTTCATCAGTAATATTGTGAGGCTACATGGTGTGCCTAAGAGAATTATATCTAATCGAGGATCGACGTTTACTGAACGATTTTGGACTAGTTTCCAAGAGGCATTAGGAACCCAACTTAACTTTAGTACTATGTATCACCCGGAGACGGACGGGTAGACCGAATGAACAAAAAAAATCTTGGAAGACATGTTGCACATGTATGTGATGGACCAACAAAAGGGTTGGGAATAATTCTTTCCACTGGTAGAATTTGCATATAACAACAATTAACAAAGCACCATTAAGATGGTGCCTTTCGAGTTTCTTTACGGGCAACTGTGTCAGACGCCTCTGAGTTGGGATTGTCTTGAGGATAGGGTCCTGATGGGACCATAAGTGATCCAAGAAATGGAATATCAAATGAAAACAATAAGACAAAGGATTAAAGAAGCGCATGATCGACAAAAGAGTTATGTCGATTCACACCGCGTCGACTGTAGTTACGAAGTTGGTGATCAAGTCTTCTTGTGGGTAAAACAACATAAGAGTTCGATAAAGTTTGGAAAGGGGGATAAAATATCTCCTAGGTTTGTGGGACCCTTCAAGATTGTGAATAGGAAGGGGCCAGTGGCTTATTTACTAGCCTTGCCTGATTCTTTGAGGTGTATGCATGATGTTTTTCACATATCTGTTTAGAGACATTATATTAGTGATCCTACACATGTTATTGACATGAGTTCCTTGTAGGTATCGTGTGAGGGGGTGCTCACGATTGAGCCGATCCATGTCCTGGATCATTGCATTCAACATCTATGATGTCAAACAATAGAGCAGGTCAAGGTCTAGTGGGACAACTATAGTCCGCACTCGGCGACCTGGGAGGACGCATATGATATGCACCAACAATTTCCATTTTTGTTTGATAGCTAGACTTATGATACTGTGATACACATTATTTTGGCACTTATATACTGTGAAACTTCAGGACGAAGTTTAGACCAAGAGGGGGTGTATGTAACATCCCGCTCTGGCGCGCACTAAGAGAACTTATTCTTTGAGGACACTTGCTTGCAAGTGATCCATATTATTATACTATTGGCTGTTTGATTATGATTATGAGACATATTGGATGTGTTATTTGGTGTGTTTACATAGACATGTGTTGTTGATTGGATTCTTTTGAGTGTGCAAGACTTTGGACCTCGAGGATGTAGAAGCATCGATGAAACCCCTTGGACTCCGTATCGAGTTAGAGAGTGGACTATTGGGGTTTGATTATTGTTGATATGACATATGGACATCTGATTAGATGTTATGATGATTGATTGTATTTTTGACATGATTCATTGATGATGCAAGCTGACGATAGATTGCCGACCAGACTCACATATGGAGTAGAGGGGTCACACACGACAACCAAAGATGTCGAGGGAGAGGTGTGGACAACATCCCTACCTCAACCTACTAGCACTCCCGTCGTGGCTCGAACTATAGGTTAATGATTACCTAGTTCGAGAAGACCCATGATGTCATGAGGGCAGACTGTGATAGTCCCTCACGATGATTCTAAGGGGCATGCAATAAGGAAGGGGTCTTATTCCTTAGAGGCCCCTTAGTCTCCCACAAGATCATCTAGTGGAGTATTGACTCCAGGGGTTTTTGATGTCTACCAAGTCAGTCAAGAGGCGAGTGGTACCCTTGGAGCACATAGTGTGTCTTGAAGGGCATGTCGTGCAAGGGAAACAAAATGAGGTGAGTGGCACCCTTGGAGCACCTAGTGCGTCCTAAAGGGCATGTCACATTGTTAACTAATAAGTGAATAAACCTAGATGGCCTTAGAACGAATAATGTGATAAGAAAGATTAAAAACAATTTCCCTAATAAAATGTCTCCCAACCTTGAAAATTAAAATCTAGGTCTAAGTGATACTTGTGGTAAAAAAAATAAAAAATAACAATAATCATCATTAAACATGTGATGAAAAGGGGGTAATAAATTCGATTAATTTATTAAAATAAAATTATTGAGGGATTAAAATTTTAAAAGGGAACTGATTGTATTTCTACAAATGGTAATTGAAATTTATCAATTAAAAGAGAAGAGGGGTAAAAGGTGTTGGACACACCTACCACACTTAGAGGGGGGGGTGAATGAGTGTGGGGTTCTTTTTCCCAAAACTTCCCTCTTGCACAAAAACTCATCAATTAGCATTCAACATTTATTCATTACCCATTGTTGTCATTTATAACCAGTTAGATGTGATCACATATCAGCAACATATATCATCAATATATCATCAACAAGTCATCATCACAATGAACACAAAGAACACAAGATGTATGTACAATTTTTCTTTTTATTACGAACTACAATCCTTGGGGTTTATCAGCAACAACTGAATAGAGTACAACTCTACAAGAGCACCATCTCTATATGCAAGACTCAGCTTGCATTCTCAGCATCAACTAAGATGAGGCAACAATCCTCAACATATATCAATCTGTACCATAAACAAGAGCATCAACCATGCACCAACCTGTGCCATAAACAAGTGCATCAACCATGCACCAACCTGTAATCAACCTGTACCATAAATAAGTGCATCCAACCATGTACCAAGTATATACCAATCATGTGTCAACCAATCATCAACAATTACTCATCAATATATACCAACATCATCAACTATACACCTCATGTATGTGCCAACTCATCAACTACTTGTCTCAACCATGTACTCAACATGTACCTCAACCAAAATCCCTCATCAATTTCATCATCAAAATATGATTTGTAGCTCTGTAATAGACCTGATGTTTCTCATCACATTTCTTCAAACCTTCATTAACTTTAACAGCAAGAAACTAGCATTTTCATCAAACTTTTCTTTAGTCTCACATGCCTAGTTTTGGATTAGTCAACAACCCTAACTTGAAGTAATCATAACTTTGAACCTGTAATGTATAAATATTTGAAACTGATACACAATGTTATTCAGTGTGTTTTATGCAATTCCTCCAAGT
>JASDQU010370978.1:104453-129338 GCA_032191745.1 Picea mariana
GTGAGAGAGAGAGAGAGAGAGAGAGAGAGAGAGAGAGAGAGAGAGAGAGAGATGGTTTCACTGGAAAATTTAAAAATGAGACAATTTAAAGGAAAAAATATGAGTCAACTAGCAAAAATTTGCAACCAAAGAAAGTTAAAACAAGATAGGTTAAACATCTTGATATTATAAATTTCATTAAATGAACATCTTGAGCTATGATAATGAAATAATATTTAATTGATAGATATTATACAATGTCATATTGCAACATTCTCTAAAGAGTGAAATTTACAATGAAATTTAATATCATGTCTACATAGTTATGATGAGGTCGACATTAGATTCTATGTGGACGAATGAAATCTATTTGATCAAGAGCATCAAGACATGCTTGACCCCTAATCTGGTAGGTAAGTTTAAAATGTTTCATTTGCATTGTGAAATTTCTCTTAATGGAATTCCATGGGAGATAATTTAGCCAAAATGTATTCACATTGTGAATTGTCTAAAGATGTAGGGACTACTGTAGTTTTATGTATGAGTGGGTTACAACTAGTAGATTCCATACCATATTCTAGAATCTTCTGTAACCACTCCAATCGCCTATACATATGTATTTTAATGCACTTAGGGGGTTAGCAAGAGTTAGAGAGTTATCTAGAGTTCTAAGTTCTTGGTTAGAGTTATGTGTCGGAGTTATGTAATATCACTCATGCCACTAATACAATGGATAACCGTTCTGGTTATGTTTTTTTGTTCCTATGGTATTTAGATGATTTGTATGCACTTGCATTTGATCCAAATGATGTTAATTTTGATGATTTATGTGAATGCAACTAACAAACTAGTAAGGAATACAACCCCCACTAAATCTTCAACAATCTCTCTCTAATACCATGGAAACTACCATATGAACCTTGGGTGATACCTCCTACCTTATGGAAGGAATAGACTACACTACACTAGACTACACTAGGGAACTATGCATGTTGAATATATTTTTTTCATGTTCATTTTAGTTGAGGGAATTGTTCTTGTCATAGTGGGTGTAGCTTCCTTTTGATCTAAACCTAGATTCACTTTAAGACTTATCATTTCGTTTTCCACATGGATAACTTCTTGAATTTTTTTTTTCCAAATTATTCTTTGCACATCTCTTTTGTCTCTAGACAATTCATAATGTGAATACAACTTGGAGATAATTTAGCCAAAATGTATTTTTGTAAAGGCATGTCCATACAGAGCCTTATAAAACATAAATCTAGATATATAAATTCTATCATAATTTCTTCTTTATTCACTATTCAGCATAATAAAAATGTTCAACAGAATTGAAATGAACAACATAATAATGGACAACATGTTCAGCATAATAATAATGAACAATATAACAAATACGAACAACATCATAATAATGCTGATAATAAAACATATCTACCTCAAACAGATGCTTTATTGAAGCTCTGTCCAAACTGAATCTCTGCCCAAATTGATTAACCTCCTAGCCAACTAGGAACAACCTATTTGACTCCCTAGCCCTAGGATTACTTACGGTTTCCTGGCCCCCAAGCCCAAAATTCCCAACAACACGTGCTCCCTGTGAGACTCCTCAAGTCAGCTGTAAGCACCAAAACAGTGGCAGAACAGATACATAGTCCCAAACTACTTCCTCCCTTCTCCTTCCCTTCTCCATTTTTTCTCACCTCCTCTTAATATGAAAATATTACTCCACCCCAAAAATATCCCCCTTCCCAAGTCCTCTCCCTTTCCTTATCTCCTTCTCATCCCTTATCTATTTGCCTTATCCCCCCATTAAACCTCAACCACCTTATCCCCCCATTAAGCCTCAACCACCTTATACCCCCCCATAAATGGGTCCATCTGCCAATACAATTATATTATAAAATAAGTCTTAAAAAAATCTGAATTAATAATTTATTAACCTAATATTTATTAAACAAATATTTAATCACGATAATTAAATAATTAACTAGGGTTGTTACATATTTGCATTATGAAACTTCTCTTGATGAAATTCCATGGGAGATAATATGGCTAGCCTTTCTAATCTGATCAAATCTCAAATGGTTGCTTGCTTTACATCACTACCCATTCCCTTACAATTCCAACAAAGTATTTTCATTTTTTAGGATTTGGAGTTTTCGTAGCACCCCCAAAGGCGGTCTCCAAGGTCGATTCAGAATCAATTATGACATATTTACATACTAAATACAAAAAGAGTCTTTTAATGCATCACCATCTCGTGGTAATACAAGCTCCATATACTTGTTTCATGCAATATTTCCAGTGGGTCATCATTTGAATCATACTTTGCACAACTTAATGTAAATATAAGATACATTAAACATTAAATAATATTATAAAATTTGATAATTTTGTGTAATTTGTAGACTTAAATTAGTACCCATTATAGAAAATTATCAATTTTAAATTGACACTAATATGTATCTACAATTAAATTTTGTTTAAAATTAACATGTGTTTCCTCTTAAGAGGTCACAGGTTCAAATCCAGAGGGGGTAGGGTATGTATACCTTTGTAGACTTTACCAGTCAAATCGCTGGGCGGAGGGGGGTCCCTTGTCCCACAAATAAGGGGGTCTCATACACCAATTTGATGTGCTGGCTTGGTCGTGACCTTAAAAATATATTATTATTATACAACCTGAGTGGGCCTAATGGTTAAGAACATGTGTTTCCTCTTAAGAGGTCACAGGTTCAAATCCAGAGGGGGGTAGGGAATGTATACCTTCGCAGACTTTACTAGTCAATATTAAAAAAATAAATTAAAAAAAAACAAATCAATATTATTATTATTATTATTAATATAATCTCCATTCTAACATGAGAAAACAAATCAATATTAAAAAAATAAATTTATAAAATAGTCTTTTAATGCATCACCATCTCGTGGTAATACAAGCTCCATATACTTGTTTCATGCAATATTTCCAGTGGGTCATCATTTGAATCATACTTTGCACAACTTAATGTAAATACAAAATGCATTAAACATTAAATAATATTATAAAATTTGATAATTTTGTGTAGTTTGTAAATTTAAATTAATACCCATTATAGAAAATTATCAATTTTAAATTGACACTAATATGTATTTACAATTAAATTTTGTTTAAAATTAACATAATATAATCTCCATTCTAACATGAGAAAACAAATCAATATTAAAAAAATAAATTTATATTAACTTTTTATTAAATAAATTAAAATAAATTTATTATTATTATTATATATTTTATAAAATATTAAGCATTTAAATATCTTTACCAATAACACTTCAAATTTGAATTTGTCATTAATTATATTACATTTCATTTAGTATATGATTTTTTAAATATATATGATCTCATAACAAACATACATTCCATTGATTCCATGTGCTTCTTTTGATAGCAAAATCAATTACAAATCTCCAATTGTATATACATATGAAGTCAAACTTAAAAAAATAAAGTTGCAAAGTGGGAAGGTTATTTTAAAATTGGTGAACATGTTATGCATTTATGATATGCATCTTTTTTAAAGGAATATTTTTTTCTTTATTTTATATAAATTCAGGTTATCTTAAAATTGGTAAACATGTTAGGCATTATTTTAAAGGAACATTTTTTTTCTTTATTTTAAATAATTATTTAATCTCTTAAAACTTTATAAATTAATTTGATTTTAATGAAAATTAATCATCATATAAATTAAAATAAATTAATAAATATAATAATTTATTTTTATTTTAAAAATAAAATAATTAATTTTATTTAATTATATATTTAATGTTTATTTAAAATATTGATGTTGGTATATTGATGTTATGTAAATGACAACTCTATGCCATAATAGAGTTGATAGTGGTACTAACTAGCTCTATTTAATTTGATAGAGGTACTAATCAACTCTATTTAATTTTACATAATGTTGATAGTGGTATTAACTATTTTTATTTAATTTTATTATACTTATAGGAGGATATATTGTAATCCGTAGGTTGTCTATTTATTTTGACTTTATATTTATCATTAAATTTATAGTTTTGATTTTAAAATTTAACATTAAAATTAAAAACATGTTTTTTTAATTAAATTTATTTATTTATTTATTATTATTTTATTGGTTTATATCTTCAATATAATTAATTTTATACTATGTTGTACTAGTTTCTTAAATGTGGGAACGTGGATAAGAGTGTCTGGAATGAGTAGAAGTTTCACTCAAATTTATAGGAAAAGTGAAGTTGAGAGCAACAATAATATATATTAAAAAAATATAAAAAATATTTTAGATTACAATGATAATTTAGATTACAATTATAGAGATAGTGATACATTTTAAATCTTATTTCAATAAAAATGAAAGTAAGTCGAGGACAATGTTTTTCTCCTATCCCAACAACTTCAATATTGAAACTCTAATTTAATTTGTGCTAATAATTATATGAATATATTTAATACAATAGTGAAACTTTAATATCCATAAATATTCCATTAGAAAATGAGAAACAAAATTGAAAAAATACATATATACAATTTTAACATCTTTTTAAAATTAAACTTTACATATATAAACTTTAAACATTTTTGTAAATTTGAAGCATTATTATTTTTTAATTGGAAAAGACAAAATAATACTACTATTCTAATATGAAAATAGAATAAAAGTCAATGATATGGTTGGTTGATATCAATTAGAGTGGAGCAAATGCTTTAGTTTGGTTTTGAAGGAAGACATACATGCATTAAAAGTTTTTCATATCAACAACTATAAAGTGAGTATTATTAAGTTATTTACTTAACTAATTTTTGAATTAATATTTAAGTGTAGTTTAGTCTTAGTTTTATAGTGATATTTTGAATAAATATAATGAAAATATTTGTAAGAAATTGTGTATTTGAAATAATGGAATAAATATATTTACATTTTAATTTAATATAATTCTAATTTAAAGCTCTTTTTTTTAGGAAACTGGTTCCCAAGCTCCCATTTTCTTGATGTTGAAGCTCCCAAATTTCCAAAAGAGTTCTCACCCAATTGGGGACGTTCCCAAGCTCCCAGAACTTCGAGAATGAAGATGTTGGAAATGCTTGCAACTATGATTTTTTTTGTGTTTTTTAAATCTTTTTAATGTTTTTTTTTTCTCATTTTACTTTAGTTTTTATATATGTTTTTAATTTTTTGGTTTTTCTTTAATTTTTGTTTATATAAATTTGTCTTCAAAATATATTTTTTTTTAATTTCAATTTGTTTTTATTAGTGTTTTTCAGTTTTTAATTTTTCAAAAGAAACATTAAATGCAAAGTTTTTTTTCTTCAATTGATTTTTTTAATATAAATTTAAAAAAATAAAGAAAAAAAATCTAAGCAATGATTTAGGAGTAGATTTTGAGTTGTTTATAGGCAATGATACCAGTTGTAGAAGGCACAACAGTGCTACTAGTAACATCACTTTTTGATTTGAGGATAAATTTTAACCATTGTAAAAAATAATGTGGAAACATTACAGATCAAAAAATTTAAAATATAAAAAAACCACCTAAAAGGGAGGGGGTGAGGTGCTACTAGCACAATTTTTAAAAACTGGGTAAAAAATGTGACCCTTGAAAAAATGAGAATTCAACAAAGTTCTCGTTAAGTTGGTAATATTGTTATGACTAGAACTTGTGCACACTAAGTACAGCGAATGTGTAGGTTATTACCTCTCATCTTACCGTGTGCACTCCTCCTAGTCCTAAATGTGTGATTACTCCTAAATGCAAGAAAAGAAAAGAGAAAAAGACATAAAATTAAAAAATGAAAAAAATTCACACACCATAAGAAACATATGCATTTCCAAAAAACTAAATCCTTCAGTGCCTCCCCGACAACGGTGCCAAAATGTTGGGCTGCTCTTAGTAATCTAGAATCCTCAACATTTTCTATCAATCTAGACAAGTAAACTTATGAGGTACTATCATAATATGTGCAAAGTCAATCTTTGGAATTACGTAAGGATTTTAACAAACACTAACAAATTGCCAGACTCACAAACAGATGGTATAATTCTTCAATCAACCAGTTCAAATTTAACTATCAAGGTAAAAACTCAGTTTGCAAATTGATCACCTTTCACTAGGAAGTGCCTACTTGCAATAATCACTTCGTTTAGTTAATTTAACTTTTATGCTTAGGAATATTCTTGTTTATGAGATATGATCTATCAAGAAGTGAAAGAAAGTAAATAAACATGCAAATTTAGAAAATTACAGAGTAGTAATGTCGAAGCAACGTCCATGATTATCACATGCATGGTTCAGAAAACATATACTTTCTTCAATTCTGATTGAGATCTTTGAATGCCTTTATCTAGAATGACTTACTCATTGTACTTAAAAAAAAAACAACTATATTTTTTTTCACACTTTTCAGAAAATAACTTCTATGTTTTTATATTTTTAAGACAAGACATGAATTCAAACCACAATATGAAATTGACACAATGGAAAATCTAGATGATATACAGATGAGTCAAACAATATGCATCAAACAATGAAGAAAATATTGAAATAACACTTACAAAATATACAACATAGACCAGGGGGCCCTCCTGGGTGAGCTGCTTTAAAAACTCAAAATAAATAACAAATGGAAGGAAAGAATGATCAAAGTTTCATTTCATTAATACAACAGGTAAAGTTCAGTAAACATTACAATAGAATTCGAGTATAGTTCTCATAAAATCTTTGTTGACCCCCTCAAAGTCCCCTATGTTCTATTATATACAATTCTGTTCCAAATCAAATATCTCCTTACATCTCTAACTAACTTCAGAGAATATGGATCAAATCTTCATTAGCTAAGGAGACTATCTTTTTGAATTGGATTCTCAAACTCTTGACCAACCGTTCACTCATTCCTTGTGTTGAATGCTATCATTATTGAACCGTTTCTATATTTCCTGCAATGTCTGTGGATTTCCTGTAATTTCTGCGGATTTCCTGTAATGCCTGCAAACTGTTGATTAGACCAAATATTGACCACAGAGCTTCACATGATGAAATGATGGAAAAATAGATAATTATCTTTCTTGAGACTTCTACAAAATGACTTCAAGTGGAATTTCGCTTGAAGATTGAGGGACGATACTTAAACCTCCAATTCCTGTAATCACTCTAAAATATCATTAATCCCTGTAATTGTTGATTTCAAACAATAAATAGCATAAATGGTTTTAAATTACTATTCATAAGACAAATTAATAGTTTGATTTCAAATAACAACTTATATCTTATTGTATGCACATTATGCCATCACGGGAGGTGAAGATGAACAAAAAGTGAGGGGTGAACATGTAAGAGTGAAGGTAAAAAGAGTCGTTAAGAAGGTCAAAATGGACATCCAACAATGTTCTCCTACATATTGTTTGTTGCTTGTTTAATTTTTGAATTTCTTTGTCTCTGAAGTTTTCATGGTATCATAGCAGGCTTTGTAAGCCTCTTCACAAAGTGGAGAGCAGTTGTTTCAAAGTAGAAAAGTGCATAACAACTTCAATTAATCCATGAGAATGAATCCACGCGAAGGGAGAGCATACCGAATTAAATATAGAAGAGAAAACCAGGAGTGTTGATCTTCTGTTGTTAAATCCCCATGCTGCCAAATGTGGTTTCTAAATCTATGCAGCGCGAACCAGAGAAGTCTAGAAGTGCGATATTGTTGGTCAAAGGTGACCTCTCATCCTAGTGGAAGATTGCTTATGCTGGGAATTGATCACTTGTTTCTGAAATTCGCTCTTCCTTGAGCTATTTCTTCTGAGACTCTTTTGAGTATTCGTAGTTTGTGGGGATATCATGTTGCAGAGAGTAAAACAATTTTGAATCTGAAAATATGACAGGAGATCGAAGAGGCCAATCAAAGTTCATTTTGGGATGTTGATCCATTGGTAGATCAAAGGCGAAGGAGTGTGGACACTTGTCGATTATTTACTGCATCGTGCCCCCCCCTCTCTGATTTTTAAAAAGAGGATGGACCCCCTCTGCGATTGTGTGAAAAAAATACAGTTCATATCAAATTGGACATGCGTCGTCTTTTGGTGAATCGCGACCCTCTCTTCTCTCTGATTTCTAAAAAAAGATCGAACCCCCCCGCGGTTAAGGTTCTGTGCGTTAGAGTTTGAGGTTTCGGTTTATGGTTGCGACCACTTCCATAAATGATAGAATCTCTGCCAAATTTCTTTTGCCTCTAGAAATCGTATAGCCCCCGGAAGTTCTCTACACTTCGCGGGCCCTTTATTGCTAGAGTGATGGTGTATTGAGGGTTCTAACCTGGTGAAGGCGTGTAGATGAGATTTATTTTTTACACACAGTTCGCAGAGGTAATAACCAATGCTCGGGGTATCCAAAATGAAAAATTCCATTGGAAAACGCTGAATTCGTGACAGCGAGAATTCGTGACCACACAACAACTTTAAATGGCAGCCGGAAGGGTAAAAAATCCTAGGAAATTAGGTCAAAAGAGAAATTTTTTATAGCCTTTGAGGAAGTTTGTTGCATATCTACTCTAACCGAGCTCCAATATTTCAACGATTGGCAAAAGGCAGAAACAACTGTTGTTGCATTTTTTTATGGCCACTTCAAGCAATCTAGGACCAACCCAGGGACCAGTTCTTGTGGGATAGAACTACGATTTCTGGTCCTTGCAGATGAAATCGTTCCTACAAACACACGAGTGCTTCCTACAAACACACGAGTGCTGGGAATCTGTAGAGAATGGCTTCACATAGCCATCAACAACATATTTGCCTGCCTTGACAAATGCACAATGAAATACGCTTGCAAAGCAGTAGAAGAAAGAGAATAAGGCCAAGTATTGGCTTCAAAACTTTGTAGATGACTCCATATTTTCAAAAATAACTAGTGTTGCTATAATAAAGCAATATTGGGACATTTTCAAAGCTTCCTACCAAGGCAATGAAAAGGTGAAGATAATGAAGCTTAAGACCTTACAAACTTAGTTTGAAACCCCGAAGATGACTAGGATGGAGAATGTAGACTAGTTCATGACCAGAATGATGGGCATTGTTAACTAGATCAGATTGATTGGTGAAGATATTGTAGATCATAGGATTGTTGAAAAATTCCTTTGAAGTTTTCCCAAGAAGTTCAAAATGGTTGTCACAACCATTCTTGAGTCTAAAGATGTGTCTAGCTTCTATGTTGAAGAAATGATGGGATCCCTCATCTCTCATGAAACCAGACTTAACTTGGAAGAAGGGTCCATTGAACATGCATTTAAGACTCAAAACACATTCAGAAGTGGCAGAGGAAGAGGTAACAAAGGGAGAAATCATAGAGGAATAGGTAGAGGAAATTAGAATGCAGATGGCAGACACTCAAAGGAACCACATCTTCAGTCTAGAGCCCCACATAATCAAAGAGGAAAAGGGAGAACAAGGACAGACATGTCCATAATTCAATGTTACTATTGCAGAAAATTTGGCCACTATGAAAGTGAATGCAAAAATAAGTAATCATATCAGAACAAAGGTAGAGAAAATGTAACCAACAACGAAGGATAATCATCTGAAGCAATGTTTCTTTCATGCCAAATATCTAAAGAAAGTCACTCCAAGGACCTTTGGTTGCTGGAGAGAGGATGCAACAATCGCATGACAGGTAGCAATGATTTAATTTCTTGCATGGATTCCATTGTTAAATCAGAAATTACCTCAGGATACGACTCTCAAGTAAAATCCCTAGGTAAAGGAATTGTATCTATCTTATCCAAATAAAATAAGAAAAAAGACATACATGATGTTTACTATGTACCAAACTTGAAACACAATATGATTAGTGTAGGAAAGTTGATGGAGCATGGTTATGACATGCTAGGTTTGGTCACCTTCCATTTAAGAGTTCAAGTCTTCTTCAGAAACATGAAATGGTTAAAGGTCTTATTGCTTTAAAGGAAATTGATAACCCTTGTGAAATTTGTATACTTGGAAAGCATAAGAGAGACAACTTTCCAACATCCTCAAGTAGAGAAAAATAACATCTTCAATTGGTTTACACAGATCTCTATGGACCAATGCAAATCCAATCAATTGGTGGTAGTTTTTATTTTCTGACGTTTATTGATCATTTTAGAAGGAAAATATGGATTTATTTTCTTAAAAATAAATATGATACCTTCTCAAAGTTTAAAGACTTCAAAGATGAAGCAAAAAACCAGAGTGGAAAGTATGTAAAGGTTCTCAGGTCATATGGAGGAGGAGAATACAACTCAAAATAATTTGTATATTTTTGCAAACCGCAAGGCATCATCATGTAGACTAAAACTATATACATTCCACAACATAATGGAGTGGCTGAAAGAAAGAACCAAACTATCATGAACGTGTCTAGGAGCGTGCTCAGAGAAAAAGACTTGTCCAATGATTATTGGGTTGGAGCAGTTGCCTGTTCAATATACATTCTGAATAGATCTACAACAACCAGTGTGAAGGATAAAGTATCCCGAGAGGCATGGAGTGGCACTAAGCTAAACGTGTCACACTTCAGAATTTTTAGATGCATTGCTTTTGCACATATACTTGAAGAATCGAGAAAGAAAGTTGACAGTAGAAGTGAAAAGTGTTAAATTTTTATATGAGATGATATGATAGGTTCATTATTACAATGATGAATGTGCCAAATATATAGAGAACCTAAAGGCACATATGTTGACCATCCATGAAAGGATGCATCTCTAATTATTATTATTATTATTAATTAATAATTATATTATTAACTATTAATCTAGGAGAATGTTTACCTGATGTTTCCCAAACATCAAGATTACCTCTCAGCGAGGGAGACACTTTGCATCATGTCAAGCTTGTCTCTGAAGTATACAAACTTTTCCCTAGACTCATGACACCTATTCTGTCAGTCCTGAGAGATCTATGTCTTCCATATGAACCTGAGGGGGAACTCCCTCTGCAAATCTCCCTCTGAGCCAAATGACTCTCTTTGAGATCAAGCTCACTTTGGGTCTGCATGTGATAGCATCTAGCATCTCGATTATTTTATCACTTCTAGTCAAATCAGCATGACTATGGAGAAAGGCTACACCTGGGCCATTCACCACTAGCAAAGCCCCGTGAGTGAATGTATTATTCTCCCTTGGTCAAATCAGTATGACTAATTTGGGAGAATGTCTGCCTGATGCTTCTAACTTCAACACTCCTTCTCAGCGAGGGAGACATTCTGCATCACGCCAAGATTCATGATTTTGAACTCTAAGTCCAACTCCCTCTTACATTTGTGAATGAGCCTTTGTTGATGTAATCATCTTTGAAATTCACCTAGTTGATGTATACTTATCCTCACATGCACTTCTAGTTAGTATAGATTACTTCAAATTGGAGAAAGAATGTAATAACACCTTGAGTCTCTAAGACAATGCTTGGGCCTTTCATCACTAGCCAAATCATCATGGCTAATACTGTGAGTGAATGTATCATCCTCCTCAGCCAAGTCAGCATGGACACTCTGGGAGGATGTCTACCTGATGCTAATAGCTGGAGAACATCAATGCCTTGGGACATTCACCACTAGCCAAATAATCATGGATAATCCAGTGAGTGAATGTATCATTCTCCTCAGTCAAATCAACATGACCACTCTGGGAGAATGTCTACTAGATGCATCCACCTAGAGAAACATCAACACCTCGAGTCTTTTCCACTCCTTGTCAAATCAACATGACTAAGGAGAAAGATTATGCCTGGACCATTCACCACTAGCCAAATCATCATGGCCCCTTGAGTGAATGTATCATTCTCCCTTGGCCAAATCAACATGACCAATCTGGGAGAATGTCTTCCTGATTCCATAGCTAACACAAAAAAATGTTGTCATGTACCAATTCCTGGGCTGGTTGTCCCAACAATCTATATAGAACTCCCTCTTGAACACCAATCACTGTTGTGGAGTCTATACTATAGCCCTTAGGCCATACAAGAACATGTTCATTCACAAATGCAACTCTATAACTTTTATCCTCCAATGTTGAGGTAGAAAGAAGGTTCTTCTTTATCCTTGGTACATACAACATATCTTGTATATGAAGAGTATCTCCAGACTCTAGTTGGAATGAAGTTGTCCCAACTCCTCTCACTGCATACTTGGTGTTATCACCAAGTTCTACTCATAATTTTGACTCCATCTTTCCTTTTTCCTTGAAGTCCCCTGGTCCAAAACAACTATTTCCACACCAACCATGCTTTTGTTCCCTATGTCTTGAAGTATCTCCACTCTTTTCACTTCAATATGCACACAATCAAAAATCAATTACCATACACAAGCTATCACTTTCATTTTCCTGGACCCTCCCATGAGGGAGTCAAGCCCAGTCCGACTATGATACCATGTTAAATGTTTATATGAGATGATATGATAGATTCATTATTATAATGATGAATGTGCCATATATATAGATAACCTAAAGGCACATGTGGTGACCATCCATGAAAGGATGCATCTCTAATTATTATTATTATTATAATATTATTAATAATTAATAATTATATTATTAATTATTAATCTGGGAGAATGTCTATCCGATGATGAAAACAAAAAGTGTATCTTCATTGGATACAATGAACAATCAAAAGCCTATAGACTTTATAATCCAATTACCAAGAAATTTCTGGTGAGAAGAGATGTTAAATTCCTTGATAACGAATCATGGAATGACCAAGAAAATGAGGCAATGAATAACCAAAATCCATTGCAGCGGATTGATGAACAAATGTAAAGTTTAGAACAACAAGTAAATCCACTAAGACTACCAAGACTACAGGCACAAAGACAACAAGAAAACTCTAGAAATGGTTCGTCTTCCAACAATGATTCATCCTCTTCAGTAAATAATCAACGAACAAGAGCTTAAGGGAAATCTATCAACAAAATAATGACTATGAACAACAAGGTCATTTTGCCTTTCTATCGAATCAACCAACCTACTTTGAAGAAGTAGTCAAAGAGGAACATTGGGTAGAAGAAATGAATGATGAAATTGAATCCATAGAAAATAAGAAGATTTGGGATCTTGTTGATTTTCCAGAAGATAAATCAAGCATTTGAGTTAAATGGGTTTACAAAACAAAGGTTAATGAGAAAGGAAACATAGAGAAACATAAGGCAAGGTCCGTTGCCAAAGGTTTCTCTGATCAACCTGGCATAGATTATGGCGAAACCTTTTCTCCTATATCAAGGTTAGACACAGTAAGAACCATTTTGGCTACTGCAGCTCAGAACAAATGGAAATTCTATCACTTATATGTAAAGTCAACCTTCTTGAATGGAATTTTGAAAGGCAAAGTGTATGTGGATCAACCACCTGGTTATGAAGTCAAAGGACAAGAGGACAAAAAGTACAAGTTGAAGAAAGCCTTGTATGGCTTGAAGCAAGCTCCAAGTGCTTGTTACAGTCGAATTGACTCCTATTTGAACAATAGTGGATTCAATAGGAGTAGCAATGAGCCAACTCTATATACAAAAATTGATCATGAAGGTAGATACTTATTGTTTCCCTTTATGTTGATGATATAATTTATACATGCAATCTGATCTGTTAGATGAATTTAAAGCTTCGATGAAAACTGAGTTTGAGATGACTGATCTTGGACTCATGAAGTATTTTTTGGGTATTGAAGTTGAGCAATCTGCTCATGGTATTTTTGTCTTTCAACAAAAGTATACTACAAACATTTTGACGAGATCTAGAATGGATATATGTAAACCAACAAAAACACCTATTGCATTAAGAACCAAGGGGTATTCACTCTGTGAACTTATGACATAGCGCCTTCATTCGCGGGATATTAAAGAATACCCCTAATTGTACTAGATATTGGTAAATATTTCCCAAAATCCTTTTGTTGAACCGCCTTTCTAATACATATTTGCAATAAACGAAACCTCCTTTTTCACTACATACCCCTTTTTATACCCCCCAATGCCAATAAACACCTTGAGACCCAACATCCCTCCTCTCCCCCCCAATACCTACAATATATTGACTTTATTTTTTACAATTTAAAAACCCCCTTTATGAATGAGCATGATGAGATATTGGTCAACAAGGTGGCGCCCCCGTGCTAGGAACAAAGTTGATGGGATCCCTCATCTCTCATGAAACCAGACTTAACTTGGAAGAAGGGTCCATTGAACATGCATTCAAGACTCAAAACACCTTCAGAAGTGGCAGAGGTAGAGGTAACAAAGGGATAAATCATAGAGGAATAGGCAGAGGAAATCAGAATGCAGAAGGCAGACACTCAAAGGAACCACATCTTCAGTCTAGAGACCCACATAATCAAAGAGGAAAAGGGAGAACAAGGACAGACATGTCTAGAATTCAATGTTACTATTGCAGAAAATTTGGCCACTATGAAATTGAATGCAGAAATAAATAATCATATTAGAACAAAGGTAGAGAAAATGTAACCAACAACGAAGGAGAATCATCTGAAGCAATGTTTCTTTCATGCCAAATATCTAAAGAAAGTCACTCCAAGGACCTTTGGTTGCTGGACAGAGGATGCAACAATCACATGACAGGTAGCAATGATTTAATTTCTTGCATGGATTCCATTGTTAAATTAGAAATTACCTTAGGATATGAATCTCAAGTAAAAGTCCTAGGTAAAGGAATTGTATCTATATTATCCAAATAAAATAAGAAGAAAGACATAGATGATGTCTACTATGTACCAAACTTGAAACACAATATGATTAGTGTAGGACAGTTGATGGAGCATGGTTATGATGTCTTATTTAAAGGCTCAACATACTTTATTTTTGACAAATCACCCAGTAGGAAGCTAATTGCAAAAATCTAGATGACTAAGAATATGATGTTTCCCCTAAACCTGAGAAGTGTCAATTTGTCCCAATCATATGCCCAAATTGTCTCAAACAGAAATGAAAATCTCTTATGGCATGCTAGGTTTGGTCACCTTCGATTTAAGAGTTTAATTCTTCTTCAGAAACATGCAATGGTTAAAGGTCTTCTTGCTTTAAAGGAAATTGACAACCCTTGTGAAAGTTGTATACTTGGAAAGCATAAGAGAGACAAATTTCCAACATTCTCGAGTAGAGAAAAATAACATCTTCAATTGGTTTACACAGATCTCCGTGGACCAATGCAAATCCAATCAATTGGTGGTAGTTTTTATTTTTTGACGTTTAATAATCATTTTAGCAGGAAAATATGGATTTATTTTCTTAAAAATAAATATGATACCTTCTCAAAGTTTAAAGACTTCAAAGTTGAAGCAGAAAACCAGAGTGGAAAGTATGTAAAGGTTCTCAGGTCATATGGAGGAGGAGAATACAACTCAAAATAATTTGTATATTTTTGTAGACCACATGGTATCATCATGTAGACTAAAACTATATACATTCCACAACATAATGGAGTGGCTGAAAGAAAGAATCAAACTATCATGAACATGTCTAGGAGCGTGCTCAGAGAAAAGGACTTGTTCAATGATTATTGGGTTGAAGCAGTTGCTTGTTCAATATACATTCTGAATAGATCTACAACAACTAGTGTGAAGGATAAAGTACCCTAAGAGGCATGGAGTGGCACTAAGCTAAACGTGTCACACTTCAGAATTTTTAGATGCATTGCTTTTGCACATATACCTGAAGAATTGAGAAAGAAAGTTGACAGTAGAAGTGAAAAGTGTTAAATTTGTATATGAGATGATATGATAGGTTCATTATTACAATGATGAATGTGCCAAATATATAGAGAACCTAAAGGCACATATGTTGACCATCCATGAAAGGATGCATCTCTAATTATTATTATTATTATTAATAATTATATTATTAACTATTAATCTAGGAGATTGTCTACCCGATGTTTCTCAAACATCAACACTACCTCTCAGTGAGGGACACACTTTGCATCATGTCAAGCTTGTCTTTGAAGTATACAAAATTTTCCCTAGACTCATGACACCTGTTCTGTGAGTCCTGAGAGATCTATTTCTTCCATATGAACCTGAGGGGGAACTCCCTCTGCAACTCTCCCTCTGAGCCAAATGACTCTCTTTGAGATCAAGCTCACTTTGGGTCTACATGTGATAGCATCTAGCATCTCGATTATTTTATCACTTCTAGTCAAATCAACATGACTATGGAGAAAGACTACACCTGGGCCATTCACCACTAGCAAAGCCCCGTGAGTGAATGTATTATTCTCCCTTGGTCAAATCAGTATGACCAATTTGGGAGAATGTCTGCACGATGCTTCTAACTTCAACACTCCTTCTCAGTGAGGGAGACATTCTGCATCACGCTAAGATTCATGATTTCGAACTTTGAGGCCAACTCCCTCTTACATTTGTGAATGAGCCTTTGTTGATGTAATCATCTTTGACATTCACATAGTTGATGTATAATTCTCCTCACATGCACTTCTAGTTAGTATATATTACTTCAAATTGGAGCAAGAATGTAATAACACCTTGAGTCTCTAAGACAATGCCTGGGCCTTTCATCACTAGCCAAGTCAGCATGGCTAATACTATGAGTGAATGTATCATCCTCCTAAGCCAAGTCAGCATGGACACTCTGGGAGGATGTCTGCCCAATGCTAATAAATGGAGAACATCAATGCCTTGGGACATTCACCACTAGCCAAATAATCATGGCTAATCCAGTGAGTGGATGTATCATTCTCCTAAGTCAAATCAACATGACCATTCTGGGAGAATGTCTGCTAGATGCGTCCACCTAGAGAAACATCAACACCTCGAGTCTTTTCCACTCCTTGTCAAATCAACATGACTAAGGAGAAAGATTACGCCTGGGCCATTCACCACTAGCCAAATCATCATGGCCCCGTGAGTGAATGTATCATTCTCCCTTGGCCAAATCAGCATGACCAATCTGGGAGAATGTCTTCCCGATTCCATAGCTAACACAAAAAAATGTTGTCATGTACCAATTCCTAGGTTGGTTGTCCCAACAATCTGTATAGACCTCCCTCTTGAACACCAATCACTATTGTGGAGTCTATACTATAGTCCTTAGGCCATACAAGAACATGTCCATTCACAAATGCAACTCTATAGCTTTTATCCTCCACTGTTGAGGTAGAAAGAAGGTTCTTCTTTATCCTTGGTACATACAACACATCTCGTATATGAAGAGTATCTCCAGACTCTAGTTGGAATGAAGTTGTCCCAACTCCTCTCACTGCATACTTGGTGCTATCACTAAGTTCTACTCACAATGCTGACTCCATCTTTCCTTTTTCCTTGAAGTTCCCTGGTCCAAAACAACTACTGCCACACCAACCATGCTTTTTTTCCCTATGTCTTGAAGTATCTCCATTCTTTTCACTTCAATATGCACACAATCAAAAATCAATTACCATACACAAGCTATCACTTTCATTTTCCTGGACCCTCCCATGATGGAGTCAAGCCCAGTCCGACTATGATACCATGTTAAATTTTTATATGAGATGATATGATAGATTCATTATTATAATGATGAATGTGCCAAATATATAGAGAACCTAAAGGCACATGTGGTGACCATCCATGAAATGATGCATCTCTAATTATTATTATTATAATAATATTATTAATAATTAATGATTATATTATTAATTATTAATCTGGGAGAATGTTTATCTGATGATGAAAACAAAAAGTGTATCTTCATTGGATACAATGAACAATCAAAAGCCTATAGACTTTATAATCCAATTACCAAGAAATTTTTGGTGAGAAGAGATGTTAAATTCCTTGATAACGAATCATGGAATGACCAAGAAAATGAGGCAATGAATAGCCAAAATCCATTGCAGCGGATTGATGAACAAATGTAAAGTTTATAACAACAAGTAAATCCATTGAGACAACCAAGACTATAGGTACAAAGACAACAAGAAAACTCCAGACATGGTTCGTCTTCCAGCAGTGATTCATCCTCTTCAATAAATAATAAACGAACAAGAGCTTAAGGGAAATCTATCAACAAAATAATGACTATGAACAACAAGGTCATTTTGCCTTTCTATCGAATCAACCAACCTACTTTGAAGAAGTAGTCAAAGAGGAAAATTCGGTAGAAGAAATGAATGATGAAATTGAATCCATAGAAAATAAGAAGATTTGGGATCTTGTTGATTTTCCAAAAGATAAATCAAGCATTTGAGTTAAATGGGTTTACAAAACAAAGGTTCATGAGAAAGGAAACATAGAGAAACATAAGGCAAGGTCGGTTGCCAAAGGTTTCTTTGATCAACCTAGCATAGATTATGGCGAAACCTTTTCTCCTATATCAAGGTTAGACACAGTAAAAACCATGCAACTCAAAACTAATGACAAGTATATCAGTTTGATGTAAAGTCAACCTTCTTGAATGGAATTTTGAAAGACAAAGTTTATGTGGATCAACCACCTGGTTATGAAGTCAAAGGACAAGATGACAAAAAGTACAAGTTGAAGAAATCCTTGTATGGATTGAAGCAAGTTCCAAGTGCTTGGTACAGTCGAATTGACTCCTATTTGAACAACAGTGGATTCAACAGGAGTAGCAATGAGCCAACTCTATATACAAAAATTGATCATGAAGGTAAAATACTTATTGTTTCCCTTTATGTTGATGAGATAATTTATACATGCAATCTGATTAGTTAGATGAATTTAAAGCTTCGATGAAAACTGAGTTTGAGATGACTGATCTTGGACTCATGAAGTATTTTTTGGGTATTGAAGTTGAGCAATCTGCTCATGGTATTTTTGTCTGTCAACAAAAGTATGCTACAAACATTTTGAAGAGATCTAGAATGGATATATGTAAACCAGTGAAAACACCTATTGCATTAAGAACCATGGGGTATTCACTCTGTGAACTTATGACATAATGCCTTCATTCACGGGATATTAAAGAATACCCCTAATTTTACTAGATATTGGTAAATATTTCCCAAAATCCTTTTGTTGAACTGCCCTCCCAATACATATTTGCAATAAACGAAACCTCCTTTTTCACTACATACCCCTTTTTATACCCCCCAATGCCAATAAACTCCTTGACACCCAACATCCCTCCTCTCCCCCCCCCCAATACCTATAATATATTGACTTTATTTTTTACAGTTTAAAAACCCCCTTAATGAATGAGCGTGATGAGATATTGGTCAACAAGGTGGCGCCCCCGTGCTAGGAACAAAATTGAGCAAATCAGATGAAGGTTCAATAGTTGATTCTACATTATATAAGAGACTCGTTAGTAGGTTAATGTACACCTCACTGCAACTAGACCTGATATAATGTTTGCAACAAGCATTGTTTCATTTGTGGAATCCCTCAAGGATTCTCACTAGAAAGTTGGAAAAATAATATTAAGATATGTTGCATGAACACTTAATTTTGGTTTATGGTATAAAGCCTCTGAAGACTATTCACTTGAAGGGAGACAGTGATTATGCAGGCAGTTTAGATGACAGGAAAAACACATCTGATTATGCTTTTCATCTGGGTACCAATCTAATTTCATGGGCATCAAAGAAGCATCACATAGTTGCAATATCTTCAACAGAGGCAGAGTATGTTGCTGCAATTTCAGTAGCATGTCAACGAGTTGGTAGCATAGGCAGAGTATGTTGCTGCAACTTCAACAACATGTCAAGCAGTCTAGTTGAGAAGACTTTTGAAAGATTTGGCACATATGGAAAATGAGCCAACTCCTATTTTCCGTGATAACAACTTAGCCATTCAATAGTTAAAGAATGATGTATTTCACAAGAAAAGCAAGCACATTGACACTCGTTTTCATTTCATCCGAGAGCTCATCAATAATGAAGATATTTCTCTTCAATTCTGTGGATCAAAAAATCAACTAACAGACATCTTCACAAAACCTTTAGGAAAAATTGTTTTTGAATTTCAGAAACAACACTTGGGCATAGTAAGTGCTCGGATGTAACAACTCAGATTAAGGGGAAGTACTAGAATAATGTAATCTCCTCCTATTTCGTTGTCTCATATTATTTGCTGTTTGTTTAATTTCTGAATTACTATGTCTTTAAATTTGTCAGTAATTATCGAATTTGGACCATCGATGAAACTTTCAATAGGTCATCCAAACATATTCGCTGCACTTGTTTAAAAGTCATACTCTATATATTGCTAGCTTCTCTCGGACCGGGGAGGATCTTGCTCAGATTTGGGATTCATTGGAGGAAGGATGTTTAGTTTGTAGATATTTAAATCATGGTGCTGAAATATATGGTGTTTAGGTGCGCAGTTGCTTTCAGTGGGGCTAACATATGCCAGTTTTAGTGGCAGCCAGCCCACTACTCATGAATCCAGCGGATTCCGAAACACTCGATGCCAACATTTTTGTTGTAAGATGTGCAGTTCCTTTTAGTGGTTAATGTTTGGTCCAACACATGTGTTTTAGTGTCAGCCAGCCGAGTCGGGTCGTTGTCATTTGCACTGGAAAGTCAGCCTCCGCCACGTGATCAGCCATAATCAAATTAAATGTCTGTACAAAAAATAGTATGATCGTTAGAATTTGCATTGAAAAGTGAATATATCAGATTATAATATGGTTATTACTGTGGGATAAAGAGATTGGAAGACGAACGCAATTGTGGGCGTCTCGACTGTGCTCCAGCCAAACCCTCGTATCTACTAAAGGCCATTAAAGAAGAGCACAATCTGCAATCTAACAGACCCTCATTTTACATCAAATGTCTCTCCCCCTCACCCTGCACTGGAGATGAAATTCTAAACGAATGCGTGTTTGAACGTTGAATCGCTGCAGCCAGATGTATATTATGATTATTTTCTGTTAGTTTCAGCTAACGGCATTTTGAATCAGATTTGCTGGCATTTTCATTTTCACTTTGTTTTTCTTTCTTCCATTTTTATGCTTCTTTGAATCTTAGAATGGTAAATGCAGACTAGGTTATTAGGATACGCCCTTGTCGAAGAAACGCCTTGGGTGTAATAAATATGGAAAACGAAGTGCACTTTATAATTCTTCCCAGGACAGAAGATCTGTTAGCCTGGTGCGTTTGGTTAGTTCCAGTTATTTCTTTGCTCTTATGAGATGTGTGGAAGGCCTGGAAGAGGAGGGCTATTTGGATTCCAGGACATGCTCTTGTTCTTAGCGCCCTTATTATCCAATTGCTTTCTTTTACTGATTATTCCCATATCAGCGTATATTCAGGCAGCAGCTACAAAACAAAAGAGGTGGTGGCCGTTTTGGTTAAAAATCAACTGGTGATTGATAGCGGAAGACTTATGATGTGTGTGCTCATGGCTTATTTGCTTCCAGGAATGGCCCGTTCAGGCTCTACTATGGTGGGGAGCGATCTTACAGCATTGGCATTGAGTATAATACTCAATATTGTCTCTGAGCTTAATTCCGTTTTGAAAGTGAAGAAGCCCAATGAATTATCGAGTGCTCCTACTCCTGACTTTAATCTAGAGACCAAATGGTCTGACATAAAGTGGTCCATAGTGTCGGGCAGTATCCTATTCATAACGATTATATATTTGCTTCTGCTGTTAATCCACGCGGCCATGATTGGTAGAAGCATCGGTAAGATCATGTCTCAAAAGATTCCGTCAGCACTCTCGTGTTGTTGTAATCCATGTGAAAAGCGACAGTGTAAGAATACTAAGGATCACGTAATCAAATGTTGGATTGTGGCACGTGCCTCCCAACCTGATTATGTGCTGGCCAGGTCACGTTTAAGTTCAAACGTCGGACAAATGGTGACAGTTTGCGTTGTGATCTCAGTCATTAAATGGAGATACGTTCAACTTACAGATTACGAGTCACTCAATCGAGCGAATAGAAGAACGCTGGCTCAGTTTGTGATTGTTGGTCAATTTGCAATCGTCCTAATAGGATGGATCGTCGTCTGCATCAGATGGCTGAATTTCTCTCTGTGGGGTGATATTTCTAGCTTAGAGTATTTTCAGAGTATAAGTATTCAAGATGCGCAGGATGATCTGAATGTATACTTGGCACGCCTATTGGTTATGGACAAAAGAATTCGGGAGAAAAGAATTCGTGATATAAAGGAAAAACGACGTGTTAGTATTATCGAGAAGTTCAGCCCATACTCTGATTCAGTTTCATTATTATTGAATCCACAGCATTGGCGACAGAAAATCAGGGTGCCACTCAGCAAACTCCGTTGGTATTTTTTTCAAGTTCATTTGATAGCTTTGATATCGACCCTTGTAAAACATATATTATCGTATATCTTCTCGGAGAAGAGTTCTTCAGCACCGGTGGCAGAGAATGGTCAATTTTCCAAGTACAAAAAAGCTTTGGAGATCATACTAATGCCAGGAGAAAGGGCCTCCAGCCTGTGGACAGCCAATCTATGGGGTTTGACGAAAGTAGAAAATTATATGGACCAAGGCCAAGACGAGGGTAAGCGTAGTCCCTATGAATCGATTTACTTAATAAGACTCAAAACAGGGACCGCGGAAGGTGAAGCTGGGACATCTGCTAACGAAGAAAAGGCACATTTGCTGCAAGCTAACAAAAACTCGTGGAAGAGGACAGCAGTCTCAGTGATCCATTTTATGATCTACTTTTATCACGGCAGTGATGTTTCTGCTTCCAAAGTTATTGAAAATGCTATCCAATCTTACATTCAAACATGGGAATACGTGAGCTTTATTGACAGTTTAAATGACGAAGTCAAATCACTCGGTCGGGGAGCCGACAAAGAATTCGAGAGTCTCCAAAACATTTGGGATAAACGTGAACAGTCTCAGGTGCTGGAAAAGAGGATCAAGGAGCCACTCACAGAACTCATAAAAAAAATGGAGAGTCTTTCAAACAAAGAACGGTGTAATCTGCAGAATTCCAAGGACTGGACGGAAGCTGCAAATAATTGCTTATTCGAAACCTGGAAAGTCGTCGTTGATCATTATTCATCTACTGCAATAGATAAAATCCATCGTTTACAGTGCTTATTGGCAAAGGTTATTTTTTCTTACATGACAGAAGACCTGGAGAAAGCAGTCATAGAAAAGTGCAATACATGGGCAGAAAAGGGCATGGAACAAGAAATATTGGATGTGGGCTTTATCTTGGCTAAAGCACAGGGAGTAATGGATAAGGTACAAATTAATTCATGAACTACTTTATATTATTGATTAATTAATGTCAATGTCAAAATCAAATATAAATATTTTTGTTAACTTTAGATTAATGATGATTTGAGAAGAATCAAGTGTAAATCCTTTTCATATTTTATACTTTAAAATAGATTTACAATACAAAGAATTGGATCCTTTTATGTTTGAGAAATTTAGAATTAAAATATATCCATGTTAGTTTTTTCATTACAGAGTTTTAATATTTTATTATTATAATTTTTATTAATTTTTTTTATTATTTAATTTATTAAGAAATCATTTTTAGGGGCCTGATAATTGTATCTAAATAGATAGAATTTATAACCCTTTTATTTTGTTTATTTTCCAGGTTGTGGAAAGCAACAACCAAGTAGATGATGCTGGAAAAACTGATCACTGTTCGATTAACTCGGCCATTGAAACTGGAATTGAAGAGGTAAGTAGGAGAGAATAGTTGTCACTGGTTAGCTTTTATATGTTACAATGAATTACTACAGCCAAGTTTGAAGTTGCTGATTAGTGTCTAACTAATGTAGATAAATGGTGATATATGTTTTTTTGGATGAAGCTAAATGTGTATTGTCTCTTTTAAAATCAACTTTTTAAGCAAGTATACATTATTATATATTTAAAGTCCTTTGGAGTCGTGGATAAACATTTTTTTATGCATCTTTTAGGTATCAAAATCGATGTCCCAAAATAATTGACAATGTATTTATGTAAAGCGAATGTCTAGGGCATGACCATGTCCATAAACATGTCACTGAAGCCTTAGGGGAAGATGAAACATACGGTCCATGATGATCACTTTAGGGAATTCCATGTCCAGAAGCATGTCACTCAAGCCTTAGAGGGTTGCAATATTCATGATTTAAGTGATAACATTGTTTTAATGGGTTGCAATATTCATGATTTAAGTGATAACATTGTTTTACTGGGTTGCAACATTCATGATTTAAGTGATAACATTGTTTCATTTGTAACTGAGATTAACATTTAAAAGGATGCATGAGACAAGTTTGTCTAAATTTATGAAAAATGGAATTGAACATAAAAAACTTTCTTCCAATGAAGATGTAGGAATCTCAAAACATGGTTTGAGATGTAACACACTTTTAAACTCTCATGAAAGAATTAGTAGGATGTTGAAGATGTAAGAATGTCAAAGCATGGTTTTACATATAACATATTTTTAAACTCTCACCAAAGAATTGGTAGGATGTCGTGTTGAAATTTTTAATGTTTATATGTTGTTATTAGTCTTATGGGAAGCATAGCTTCTTTGTATGAAGGTATAATGCTCTTACTTGAGTTTAAAGTTAAATTTACATTGAAGAAACATGATATGACTTATTTAAGGAGGAGGTTAGGTAGAAGGATAGTAAATTAATCTTACATGAAACATTAATATAAAGAAGAATAAGAGATAATATAATTAAAAAAATTGAATTTTTTTAAAGAAGAATTTAAAAAATAAAAAATAAATAAAAATGTCAAAATATTAATTTAACTAAACATAAGGAAAAAAATGTTTATAGTTTATTTTTATTTTTAAGAAAAGAAGCAAGAGTGATGGTTTATTTTTAAAGAAAAAAACAAAAGTGATGGTCTATAGCCTAGAAGGGCGCACTAAGGCAACCCTATAACACCCATAAGTGGTCAAGACATCTGGGTTGTACAATGTCCTGTTAGGCTGACTTTTGGAGGG
>JASDQU010370979.1:43493-53783 GCA_032191745.1 Picea mariana
AGAGTTGTTCCTACATAAAGAGGTTTTTCCATTACTGGTTTTAGTTGACCCAAGTTGCCCAAAATAATTATTGAGCGGTAACCATATGAGCAGTGGTTTCTTTCTGGAAATGCCTCACGCAAGTGACTTTCAATTTGTACAAAACATCTAGATCCGATGAATCTCATTTCATCAATTAGAATGTAGTGATTACGTTTCATCTCTTCTTGGAAAACTGTAAGGGAATGGCCATGTAAAGGCCTCATGTCATTGATAGGAATCCAAAGTCCTACATGTATGTTAAATGTCGCAACTCCAGTAGGGGAAAGAAGTAGTATTGGGCTATGGCCAAATGTTGATTGAGAAGATAATGCCTCTTTGATGCAGTGTATATGTTAGGATTTTCTTGTTCCTGCAGTGCCTTGGATGATCATCTTCAATGCTTCTTTTGGTTCTATTGTTTGTAAGTGTTGGAGGATTATGTCGAATGCTCATTGTTGATGTGTATAAAATGTATTGCTAGAAGGCAATTTCGGATTGACTTCTTGTATGACGTTTGCATTCCTTTGATTGTAGTTGATGAAGTTTGGTGCAATTTCCAATGTATCTTGTGATACTGCGAGTCGATCCCATGGGTGGGAAGTGTCAATCTCTCGGAGTCCCAACATATCAAGAGAACTGAAGTTGATATTTCCTGCAGGTGCCAACCTGGATWAAGACTTCCATTCATTCATCTCCATGTTTGGTTTTATGGTAATATGGCTATCCTCATCTTCAGATGTTTTCTCATTAGGAGTGTGCACATGGATGTGATCAACATKSCATACATGGTAGTCATTTCTTATGATCTCCCAATTAGCCACAATGTATTCTTTTGAAAGAGATATATCTTCAGAGAAGGAATGAAAGGGTTTGTATAAAAGTAGCTCACTCCAACAAAACTAAACAAAGGCATTGGAATCTTTGTTTGGGATTGTGGTAAAAAGTGGCCATACATGGACAATTGCAGGGAGGCGTCTTTTTTTCCACTTTTCTTTTTTGCGTGCTTGGTTGTATATCTAGTGTTTTGCAAGGTCAATCAAACATAAAGGGGAAATAAAAATAGGATGTATTAGGTATGCATCAATGAAAGTGGATCCATTTAAGTAGTTAGGAGAATCATAAGAAACTCGACGAAATATTTGGCAACCAACATTGAGTTTGGTGAAGGTGCGGTTACATGTGACAAGGGGTAACTTTTGGAGCATATGGCAAGTTTCTTAGGCACTTATGTCCCAGTCTACAGTTGCTTATGAGTGAAAATGAACATAAACATTTGAGATAGGGTATTGAAGATGTGATGTAGATGCAATTTTGGTCAACATATGGTAGTAGGTATCTGATCTCCCCTCTTCTTTGGAAGAATATTTGGCAATGTATTTTAGAACTCCATAATGAGAGAGGACTAGTTGGAAATATACATTTTCTCTCCATGTTTAGAGTAGGTTAAGGTTATAGATGTTTATGTGTTCATCATTACATGTTGGGTGACATATCTTTTGACCTAGTTCATCAATGTAGAGTGATGACTCCATTTGTACCTTCCAAGGGAATTTATATATGCATTCAATTGTAGCCACTTTTCTATAGAGACATGTTTTCTCAGTGCACTTTGTATGTTTTTGAACTTGATTTAAGAGTTGTTCATAGTCCCCAAGTGGGTTGGATGCAAATATATCCTTTGTATCTAGCAAGCAAGGGTCATCTTGAATGCGTTGATGCATAGCCATGTGTGTCTCATAGTTTTCTCTAGGATTCCAGGCTATAACATAGTTATCAAAGAAAATCTTCGCATCATATATTTGATTTGGGTATTCCCAATTTAATGTTTCCATGTTTGGAGCACCATCAAGCCATAGAAATCCATGTATATGTGAAAAGCCACGATGTTTCCATTCATACATACAGAAGGAATATGAAGTGATTAATATAGAGGATATACATGTATAGGTTAGGGGGAGGTACTTTCAAGTATTATATATTATGTACCTATACCAACAGTCAGTTGCGTGCATATTTTTTTGTAGTATCTCCTCATGGAAGATTGAAAACCTTATGTGCATGCATGCAACTTCAATGTGGGGGCGGTCAATGACATTGTGTGTATGCCAACGTTGGTGAAGCATTGGGTCAAGAGGTATACCATGAGAGTGAAAAACAAGGTCGGGCATGGAATATGTGTTATCATTTTTGTTAGCTCGATCCTTTGCGTAGTCTAGAATTCTCTAGTCCCACGTAGGTGTGCTCCAAAGCACATGACTTGTTGTGGGAGTTTATCTACAGGTAGTTCTTTGAGGTGAGCACACAACTCTTGGATAGTGGTGGGTGTGTTGTGATCTTGGCTTCGCTTGAGAAAAAAGGTAATTGTTTCTTGACTTCAATGGCACATAATAAAATTGTACAGGTAGTATCTGAAATATGGATGGCTACCAAACCTATTATCATGGTATCTCATCAAGTGTACTACATAAATATCAAGAAGGATGTTTCTCTTGCATGGTTGGTGAGGCAAGGCATCCCTAGTGGGGAAAAGAGTAGGAAATGTCATGTCCAATAAACCCTATGTGTTGTACTCATTGATTGGTGATAGTCCAATTATCAAACATGCAATTTTTTACGGGGGAGCATCATCTATATTGTCAACAAATGCTCTTATTTTTTCCATTTCTCATTGTGTATTAGGCAATCTAAATGAAAAGGAAGACATTTGTTGCTCCCCTTCAAAAACAACATGGTGTTCTATATCTGTGATATTCGACTCTTCATTGGGAGGATTGAAATTTTTTGTAGAGATAGAATGGAGGCGAGAGGAGATATTGGTGCGAGCGGTGGGAAGTGATCCAAGTGAGTTTTCGTCATTTTGAACGTCATTGTAATATTTTTCATTTTTCATTTTGTAGAGAAATGCATTGATGACATGAGATCTTGTCACATAACAATAATAACATTTTCCCTTTCCTCCATGTCTCTTGACAACTAGGATATCAATATCTGAAAGGCGATGTGGCATGTAAGTTTCTATTTGAACAATTTGTTGTGGAAAACTAATAGTGTGGCCACTATATTTGTATTTTCCACCTTGAGCATGTCTAACTTGAAAGATGGGGCTAACTCGAGCAATGATCATTTCCTCAACTTGTGTTAGTATTGAAAATACTATGGGTTGGTCACTGAGGTCCATATTATTCCATTTGGAGAAATGATGACCATTATTTTCTCTATGACATCGAGTACAAATGTGTCCATTTGGATATGGGYGAATAAGAATKCCAGGATATGATTCCATACATGCACTACATGTATGTATGTTAGACAAGTAATCAATACGTTTTYAGAAAGATCGGGAAGCATGTGTATGAGGTTGATGTTCTAGAACATGTGTTGGAAATTCCACACGAGGTTGGTTTTGGTTTATATGTGAAGTCTCTCTAAGTCTCTTTAATTTRGTTTTTTTTCTTTTTTTCAKCATATTTTATCCAACATTGTTCATTTTTTTGGCTCCTCAACGTAGATAGAGGAGTTGTGACTAGGATAGTAGTTTGTATATTAATAGTGTCATTGTTCCATCTATATCTTCTATTTTGGTTTATTTATGTAGCATGAATTGTATAGCGCTAATGATTGTATAGAGCCTTGTTGGGAAGTTGAATGTGTGAAGAATTTATATGCGAAGTATTTGAAGTCATGCCTTGTTGAAAGAGAGCATGCCTTTCTAATGATCTTGAGAGTCCTTCACATGTGGTGTTTGTTGGCGTTGTTTGGAATGTGGGGGCATGTTCTGTGCCAAATGGAATTTCCTATAACAGAAACGATGAAAAATATGTAGTTAAAATTCAAATTTCTTGATAGAACATTTTATATTTTGTATGTTTGATATGATGTTTTTTAAGCATATTCTCAAAATAGTTACAAAATAAATATATTTAATCTTTAAAATATCTTATAAGTGAATGCATATGTTGTATCTCCCTCCATATAAATGTTATAATGAAGAAAAAAATATATGAAACATAAACACTTTATGTAATATGTATATGCACAAAAGTAGGGAAATTACAAGTTGGTGTTTGAAATAGACAACCATAACACTTTGACTTTGCGTTCACTATGTTATCACACCAAGTTGCCTTAGGTCTTTTAGTTTGTTTTCAATATTTTTCAAGCCTTAGATTTTAATTTTTATTTGAATAAGTTTCATCCCTTTAAAGTTATGTTTGTTAGGACCCCTTGGATGACTAAAATTTTGAGTTATAGCTCATGTTTTGATCCTCAATTTGATTTTTTATCCTTGAACCCTTTTAGCTCATGGTTTATTCTTTTTGGTCCCTTTCATGATTTGTCCCTAGGTCGATACCTCCCATGATCAATTTGATGCGACACACCTCTCTCCACTCATGACCTCAAAAACATGCCTCATTGTCCTCGCTTACCTATCTAATCATATTTTTTAATTGGAAGCATTGCCTACTCATCATGCAGTTTCGTAGCACCTATCCAGATCGTCATACTTCCACCTCAAGTCATGATTTCCATGACTTATGTCATGTCCCTTATTTTTAGTGCCGGCAGTTAGTTAAAGATGCTTACCATATCTTGCATTTACGAGCCTTATAACAATTTATATTTTTGAAAGGCTCAACAGTGGTGCGTTGCACAAATTCATAAGTTTTGATCAGGTGACAACAGGGAAACCAAGCTCGAGACTGAAGTGGGTTCAAGGGCCCAAGTTTTCGTAATCTCACCCTAAGATTTTATTGAAGATTCCAATAAGTGTATACTACACAGGTATCCTGTGTTGCCCCCCCTCTGCATATTAATTTTCACAAGAAATTTATGCTCAGGTTTTGGTTGGCCAAGTTTGCACAGTTGTGGGAGGCTCGTCTTTGCATGATAGCTTGGCCTTCTTTATTTTCTAGACCTGTATCTTCATTTCCTACATCTAATTCAGTTTATTACTGCATGCCTCAGTCATTCAGATTGCAAGCCTGTAAATAGCCTATCCTTTGCGTATGTGTTGCGCTACCTAGAGGCATTTCTTAACCTCTCATTTCTTCCCCTACCTCCTTTCATCTTGAAATAAAGCGTTTTACTCAGTTTCAAAGGGTCAACCTTGTATATTTGAAGCCCCATCCAAATCCCTCTTGATTAGTACCATCCCTTAAATCCTTTCAAGAGCCCTCATTCTGAGTCATGGAGACCCCTAAATCAAAGAAGGCACACAAATGAGGCAAGATAGTTAGGACAGAACCAGTGGACATGCATCTTTTTGATACAGAGCCCATGGAAAGAGAGGCCTTTCAGAGAGTAGGGTGCCTCTTTTTCTATGAAAACATGTAGAGAGGCCACCCAGAGGTAGCAAAAGAGTTTTCATTGCATTTTTATGGTAGGAAAACCAAGGTTGGGGATTTGGAATTTGAGGTAATTGAAGCCTCTATCTCAGCTACAACAGGGATCCCCATTACAGGTGAAAAGTGGTTCAAGGCCATGGTTTTGAGTTCATCCTTTGCTAAGGATCTCTTTGAACCTGAATATCAAGCCAATGAATTGTCTAAGAGTATGCCAAGAAGTCAATTGGTTGAACAGTTTGACAGATTATTGAAGATCATATAGAGATATTTTACTTGTGAAGGGATATTTAACACATTGTACCATTACCACATAAGGTTGTTGCTGCATTTTACTGGTAAGGTTGAGATGAATATTCCCTATTACCTGTTAAGAAGCATAGGTAAAATGTCAGATAGATTTCAAGCCCAATCTAAGGATGTGGATTCTATCCTTTTCCACTCTGGATTGATTATAATGTTAGTCTCTAAAGAATTCGGAAAGAAAGAGATTTCATGGGAGCGTTTTGTGGTTACTTCTCACTTCAAGATGGATCTAGTATCTACTCCTCAATCACAAATTGCAGGTCCTTTGTCACCCACCAGTGCTACTAAAGCAAGGACTAGCAAGAAGAGAAAGGGCAGAGCGTCTGTTCAAGTTTCAAAAATCAGTAAGCAGGTCATGGAAGCCGAGGAGGAAGTTTGTCCTTCTCCACATAGATATTTTTCACCACCTCCTCCACCAGCATTAGAAGAGATGCCTTCTTATACCAAAGATACATCCAAGGAAGGGAAGAAGCTCCTCTTTCCCTCTTCTCCTCTAGTAGTTGAAATCAAAGGTAAAAGACCTTTCACAAGGTCATCAATTCCTAAGGAGGTTTTCAAAGAGCAGTCCTTACTTGAGCCCCTTATTCAAAAGAAGAAGGGAAAAAGCATTAAAAATCCAGTGGAGGAGATATCATAAACCTTTACTCAGAGGAAGAAGGGTAGAGGTAGCTTTCAGTCTACTGAAGGAAAGCAAGAAACCCCTGTACATAAGGTTAAAGGTACTAAAATACCTTTGGAGAGAAAAGATGAAACCTCTGAGAAAGGCATTTAGAAGCCTGTGGTAAGAAAATATGAAACCCCTATGAAGAGAAAGAAGAATAAAAGTAGAGGCAGCAAGGAACCTGATGAGGCAGAAAAGACACTTCCCATGCAGGAGGAAGAGGAGTCTGAGGAAAATCATATTAAGACTGAGCATGCCACTGCCCCTCTTGACAGTTAGACCTACAAAAGACTTATCAAGCAGGTTATAGATGCAAGAAAAGAAATAGCTCGTATTAAAGAAGAAGACAAGGTTCACTTGGCTCATATGGAAGAGCTCATGGTTGGATATAATCATACCCTTGATTTGGCAAGGTTTGCAGTGAGAAAGGCTCTGCCCCTTCATAAACAACTAAAGAATCTTTACAGACAAAACACAGGCTTTCAATCTCAGAAAAAGAAGTTAAAGGTAGAGCTGAAACACTTTCAAGATGAGGTAGCCCAAAGAAATTTATAGGTGTTGGTCAAAGCTGCCATTGAGGATGATAAACCAACAACTAAGGAGAGCATAGCTACACTGAGAAAGCCTGTCCATGCTAAGAAGAAGAAGTATGTTGTGCCAATTGAATATCCTCTTTCTACCAGAAAGAGTGTGAGGCTAAGTGTTAAAATGAAAAAATAGATGGTAATGGTAAGCCCCATTTTTTAGAATTGTTCATTTTTGGGAGGGTTAACTGATATGCACATACTAGTTGTACCATCATACAGGCTGCTGATCATTTAACTAGATGGGTTTTGAGTTTTTCCTAAGTGCTAGTTTCCTCAGTGGTAAAAAGGCACTACCCATTGTACAGTTAAGGCACTTAATTGAAGTGGTTTTGTCATCATGAAAGACCACAAATTTCTCTGCACACTTTCAAGATTGAAGGTGCTGCATTTTTGGCAATGCTACCTAATTTGCACACAGACGTAGCGTAAGTGGCGCTACCTAATATTTGGCAGAGAACAAAATCGTCATATGAGCACAACACATGGGCACTACCTAACTGTGCTATGTAATATTGCACAGAGAGCAGATTCTGTACAAATATGCAGCTCAATGGCACTACCAAATATTTCATAGAGGGCAAAGCTAGCACATATATACAACACAGTGGCGCTACCTTTTCTCCTAGTAGTGCGCTACCCAGATTTGCTACCCAAGGAAGATGCCAACAAACACCAGGGATCTAGGAGGTGTTAGGATATTTAGACACTTAGGAGTTAGTTAAGATATACTTGGTCTATTGTGTCGTTAGGTAAAAGTGTGTTTTCTAGTGTGTTTCTTTAGTATGCATTAGTATGTATTTGTAGTTAGGAAATCCGACGGTCACGATATGTTCCTGACATAGAGTGATCCAACGGTTCATACTCTCCTCGATCTTAACTGCCATTGATCCATGGTTTAACACCCGATTGGTCCATGATCTCTATTTAAAGAGCATGGAGGTTCATTTGCCGATGATCTATTGTGAGAAGCTCTCTTGTAAAATCTCTCCATAATCTTTTTCTTTGCATTAATAAACTGCTCCAAGTGGTCACATTGGCTGGGGCCATGGATGTTTCCCCGTAGGGGTTTTACCATGTGAAAACATCGGTGTGTTGATATTTGATCTAGTTATGTGATTGGTTACTGAAGGTTTTCATCCTCTGTTGGAATACCTGTGTTATCGAACATGGTATAAGAGCTTGTTTGAAGACCCGCTTCTATTGTAGATCGAGATCGTGAAGCTGAGTTTCCTCATCTCCATTTTCTATCATTTTTGCACATTTTTGGGCTGATAGGACTATTCCATTGCATCCAGAGCGCTCTGTTTAGTTAGGAACACTTTTTCGTTTCACTTGAAAAGGTTTTTGTTTTCCCAAGATACGACCATTACAATCAGATCCGGAGGTATAAATCTTGAATATGCATTTTTTAAATTTCTGCAAAGTTTTATTTTGGTTTTATTTCGGCTTTGAATTTTTTATTTCTAGGTTGATACTCTTTTAGATCTGCGTATTCTCTTTGCCTCATGCCCTGTGCGATCTCATAAAATCAGAAACAGATAGGAAAAGGTGCATCTTCCGGGTAAGCTAACCGAGATCTAACCCTTGTTGTCATCGAGAAGCAGATTTTTTTTCTTGTGTAAAAAGAGTTTTTTTTAAGCACGCTCTCCAAAGCTGTCTTCCACAACAATAACAACAACACCCCCAATCCTCCTTCTAAACATTACAATATGTTTTGCTAGACCATTTGGTTAAAAATTTCCTTATTAAGTAAGAGGTCTTGAGTTCAAGTCTCTCTTTTGTTACTTTTTTTGAAAAAAATCATGCTAAAAGTTGTAAAGTGCATTTCACTTCAAGTATAAAAGTGAATCACTATAAGTAGCTTTATACTTTATTTTAGAGTTATTTATTTTGCATGAAAATTTTCTCTTATAAAGTAAATTCATTGTAAAAGTGATCCCCACTTCTCCTTATAAAAGTGGGTCACTTCATAAAGCAACTTACACAATCACGTGGTCATTTGGCTACCGATTGTGCCTTTTTAAGAAAGGGCATAACTCTATCATCGGAAGTCCGTTTTTAGTGCTGTTTTTTTAAAACCGCATAAATTTTCAAGCTCTTTCCATCCAGATCATCATTTTTAGTTTTTAAATCCATATTATCTACATATTTAATATGGCATCTACAAGTAATGTCTTTCTTACCAGCAACAACTACTTCCAATGGAAATCTCATATGGAAGATTTATTAAGAAGTAAAGGCTTGTACCGGATTACCTTGGGAAAGGAAAAATCACCCACTGATGCTGATAAGAAAGCCAAGTGGGATAATAGAACTGGCGAAGCACATGGACTAATCAAAATTTCCATCTCTCCTGATTTAAGGTACCACCTTCAAGATATTGATGACCCCAAAGAAGCTTGGAACATGATTGAAGTTGTGTTTGGTAAACTCAATATTATTCAAGCATAAGAGTTAGAAAATTGAATACTTACCTTGAGTCCAAATGATTTTTCTTTCCTTGGAGACTATCTATCTAGGTTTAAAACACTCAGAATTTTATGTGAAGAATGTAAGATAAAGATGGAGGACGAGCGTTGTATCTATCTTATTCTTTCTAATCTAGGTAGTGCATATTTTGTGTTTGTATCTACCTTTTATGCCATGAGAGAGGCTCTAGGGGAAGAAGCTTATGAAAAACCCACTCTTGAGTCCTTTTGTGCTTCTTTGATTTGAGAGGAAGATAAGTTTGTACAATTTGGAGTGATCAACACTGCAGGTCCCTCCAACAAAGCCTTGGTTACCCAGCAGAAAGATAAACCTAAGTATCCCAAGAAGCAACATCCTCACTACAAAAACAAACAACATAAGGGTCCCAAACCTACTCAGACAACTTCAGCTCCCACTGGTGACAAAGGAGCAAAATATAAAAGTAAGAATACTAACATCCATTGCAACTTTTGTGATAAATATGGTCATGATGAGTCCAAATGTTCCAAGAAGATGGCAGCTTTAGAAGCAGTGATGAAGAAGCACAACATCAATATTGATTCTACTTCTTCTTCTCACAGACATACACTTTTTGCTTCTGGTTTCTCCTTCAATTCAAATTATACTACTTCTTCTTCTTCTGATGAGTGGCTTATTGATTCAGGAGCATCTTATCATATGGCTAAGGATAAGGCCATATTTTTTGCTTTAAATGAATGTAACACCAAAAAAATATTTGTTGGTGATGATAGATCTCTTAGTGTTGTAGGATCTGGAACAGTTCAAGTAGATAATGGTCATTTCAATGATGTATTATGTGTTCCAAGTCTTTCTTGTTACCTTCTATCAGTATATCAAATCACTCATTTAGGTGAAGGTAAAACCATCGAGTTTTCACCTCACG
>JASDQU010370980.1:66864-81176 GCA_032191745.1 Picea mariana
TCACATCTCATCATCATCAAGGTGCCAACCCATCATCCATGTGCTAGGTCAATTCAAGCAAAAGTCACATCACACTCAAGTATGATGTTATCCTCATATGTGCAACATCCCAAGCTCTAGCCATGACATCATCATAGGAAAGGGTCCATAACCTCTCCAAAGAGGTGCATCATCATTAACAAGGGCAATGGGGTCCACCAAAACCCTAACATCCTCAAAAGGGTGCTAATCCAAGGTGTGGGCTTCATGCCCTCTGAGTGACATATCAGACTACACACATATATTCCTAGCTCAAGTGTGCAACGCCCAAATTCCAAGAGGTGTCGGAGAGTATCATGGAGCACGCCAAATCATGAGCTAGCTCAACACTCATCATCAAGGACCTAACGTCCTCCATACAATGTATAACGTTCAGGGTATGAGAACCAAAACCCCCTTTGAAATACCATCTCTAGGGGTGCATCATCATCAAGGAAGGCTCATAGAAGACAAGTGAAACCCACCATCATGGATAGAAGATTCATTAAAATCATAAAAAGTAAGCCACAATCTAATACATAATCCACACAAGCAATTCACATTAGGTATTTTCTTTAAACTTAAGACTAGCTTAATACTTTATGTAATTTGTCAAGTTTAGGTATGGGAGGACCATCACGAGACCCTATTAGGTGTGCCAATACCCAAGTAGAGTAGTTCTCGAGAAATCCATCAAAATGTAAGTATAAATGAATGATGTGACACGGGGTTTACTACATGATCATGGTGTCATTGATATCCAAGGCCATGTGTGGGTTCGTCTCCATGAACATATTTGTAGAGGGAGCGCTTGGTGATTTTAATTATCCTTTCCTCGACACTATGTCTTTCCACACCCCTATTATTTCCTTTAGATATTCATTTACTGCTATGCAAGACCCTTCTTAGGTTTATGTATTTATTTTTATTGGGATTCAATTAAGTCCTTTTAAATTTGATATGCAATCGATGCATTAGGACTTGGGGTGATGGCCTCATAGCAAGGGGGTAGAGCTCAAGATGATCTTTTGATTTATCATTTGTCATCCCATTTCATTTTCCATCATTTTACTAGCTACATCAACCTCGTACATTTGAGTCCCTTCTTCTCATAGGAGGATGAAGGTACGAACCTTTTTCGAATACATGTAACAACCACTTCCCAAAGATATGAAAACAAAAGGAATATGGATGGAATGAGTTAAGTGTGGATGCAAGTGGTATGTTAACCTTATCGAGCCCCCCCAGTAGTACCCATGTTCCCCAAGAGTGACAAGACTGGACTAGGACAAATATGATGGTCACCAAGGTGAAACGAGGAAAAAAAGTATAACTTCCAAGCATCATGATCCATTATCTAACTTCAACCCATGATTCTCACCTAAATGTCTAATGCATTAAATGCAACACTTTATATGAAAAATGGCTAATGTACCTCATGTGTGTCGAATCACCATCATCGAATGAACCATGTTGATCAAGTGAATGAGTTGAGTTATGATGAAGGGGGAGGCATATAAGGGGTTGTTGTCTGTGGAGAATGTTGATCATCATGTCTATGACCATTGTCTATAATGTGGATCATGGATAATGATCTCCTCTAGTTACCCCTAGGTGAGAGGGGGTAGCACGTACTTCACACATACTTATGCAAGTTTGCAGAACTAACAATTACACAAAGCACACCATTCCAAAATATCAAGACACTATGGAGAGGAGAAGACATCATTAATTTGCAAAGGCATTTCTACTTGTTGAGAATGATGTAGATGATGGAAGAGTTTGTGAGAAGTTATTCTCTCTATAACACATCACATCTAATAAAATGCAAAGTTCACATGTACATCACACTTCCAATCCCAAGTAGAGTTTAATTGTCGATGTCAATGGAATTCCTTGAGGGTTTACTAATGACCAATAGAGGCAATGACCATCTCAAGGTAGTTATGGATCACTTTAGTCAAATGGTCTTCATAATGCCTTGCAAAAAAATGATTTCAATACATGGGTGACATGGTTGTTCTTCGATGGACTGTAATTGCACTTTGGTCTACCATCACAATCATTTCCAACTACAATAATAGATCTCTAGCATATATGACTTGATGGATACCTACATAAAGAGGAGTATTGCATTCCATCCTCGAATGAATGGGCAAAAAAAGATGGTAAAACAAATCATGGTTCAAACAATGCATTCTTCCAATTATCGACATCCAAAGACATGGGGTGCCAGCATCCCATATGTAAAGTGCAATTACAATTACACAATGCATGGCACCTTGAATTCTTGTTGAAGGATCCCTTACCTATTTTGGTTCATATCCACAACACAACAAGAATTAGGAGGTTGTTGCACATGGACAACTCATAAGGTTCAATAACCACATCCCAAAGATTCATGATAAAGTTCAAGAAACATTGCAAAATAGACATCAAAAGCATATGGTCAAGTGTAATCAATCCCACACAAATCATCAATTTTGCATAAGAGACAAAGTCTAAGTTTATCTTAGGAGTATGAAATGTTGAATTTGCACAAAAGTGGCCTTTACATAAGCATTAAGCACATTGTAGTGAAAACATTCAAGTTGTATCCATCTAGTGTTCAATGTAGATTACTTGCAGCGCTACAAGCCATCAGTGTTAGATGATGATGAGAACGGATTTGACACCTCAATTCTTGAAGAGCTTGTCATTAAATTTGGCACAAATTTGGAAGAATATACGATTCTATAATGCAAAGGGTGAGCAACCAAACAAAGAACCTTAAAACTTTATCAAACAAGGCTTAAAGGACAATGACCTATATCAACAAGTGGTGCACCTTAACAAAATTGAGAAGAGGCTTCCCCAATTCATAGGACAATGGTTGAGGACCAACAAATCCTATGTGGACATGTTTACCCAAGAATCATAGATTGATTATGACAATCATTAATGGCACTATGTGAATGAGAGACTCACCAAGTAGAAGGATATGATTTTTAATGTTTATCAAAGGTGCAAAATAGTGCAAAAGCAGCAACGAAGAATGCACATTATAGTAGTGGATGAACACAATAATACTCCTCATCGCACAATTTAGCACTACAATATGGTCAAACTATAAGAAATTTCAATCGCACTAATATTTTCTTGTGCAACTTGGCACGCCAATTTTTATCACAAATACACAGTTGAATGTGGCACATTAGCACAGATGGACAACTTAAGAATTCATGCACAAGAAACAAACAGACATGGAAAATTATTTTCCTTCTATGTTCCTGTTCCTAAATTTGTGTGCATATGTAATATAGAGAATATGAACAAACTGGAAATGAAGTGTTCATATACCCTTAGCTCGATTATAAATACCATTTCATGAGATGTAGACACCATGTCATGAGACGCAGAAACGTAATTTGGTTGGTAACTTGTTGAATTGTTTGTTTTAATCCACTTCATGATGTTCATATCTTGTTGGACATTCTTGTTATGCTAATCAAAATTTTGAGTTGATTTGTTACCCAACATTATCACATTATCAAGAATGTTGAATTTTTGTTTAGATTATAGATGTCATTTCATGAGGATGTAGAGACATTAATGGATTGGTAACGTGTTCATTTATTGTTCTTATTCGACTTCATCTTGTTCATATCTTGTTGGACATTCTTATTATGTTAATAAAAATTTTGAGGTGAATCATTAGCTATCCAACATTATCGCATTAAATTTTTTTCAATAATGTTGAACATTTGTTTGAGTTTGCTAAGTTATTCTATCATGTCGTATATTAGTGATAAAGTATACTAGGTTTAATTCATCATAGTGTTTTTTCTAGTTTCACTAATTGCACTAATGCACTCTCATTTGGATCAACTTCTTTTATTCCACTATATGAGCAATCAACTAGTGAGAAAGCAACCATCTTGCCCCGATTCTTGTTATATTGTTGAGGCCTCTTCAAAGACTTTTTTGCATAAAAGATACTTATATTTATAGAAATATATTTACATCAATAACAAGATAAGAGGAAAGTGGAAGGGTATATACAATGGAATTTATATCCTCTTCCTTAAGGCAACTAAAGTAGCTATTAAATCAAAATAAGCAACATAATCTAATCGTTCAACATCCTTAATCAACAATGACCCTTTTGCCAACAATTGCATGTGTACGTCCTCTCTCCACAACTGACAAGAAGCAATCAAAGAACTTACCTCACTCTCAAACATATTTGCAATGGAGTTTCCAAAGAACAAATAATGATAAAATTCTCAAACAATGTCATATACCAACTAGAGAATCATGAATCACAAATTCAAAATCCCCCAACAACATTGCCCTCAAATCAATATACCCCAAAAGAATACTTACCAACTATGACCAAACCTACTCCCAACAAGACCTCACAAAATAATAATCCCATAAATTTTGCTTCATTGTTTCCACCTTTCTACAGGGTAGGAAAATTCCATGTAGCAGGCCACTCTTTTCCATTTGGGCCTTAGAGGGGAGGCCTCGAATAGATCACCAACTAGGAAAACACACAGAGCTTATAGGAAATATGCACTGACCACACACTATGCAATCTTTGAATCCAACAAATCTCAATATACGATGAATCCCACCGAACATTCAACAATGGGCCTGGCACATGCCTCTAATGCAAAATAAAGTAAATTCTACCCAAACCATATTGGATCAAACCACACCCAAAAATCCACTCTTAATCACGCCAAAGGGGGCCTAGCATATCAATGTTCATTTTGAACAAATCTTCCTGCAGGATGATCCCAACAATCTCCAAAAAGATGAGTCGATCTACAGGAGACAATGTAAACTCTCAAGCCACTGAGCACTAATCCTTCCAAGAGAGAGAATTGGCATCCAACAAATCCCTCTGGAAAAACATCTTATTCCCAATGAATCTCCTTACCTGAAAGCACGGAAGATCGAAGACACAAGTGTCTTCCAACTTCCAACTCCAAATCAACCTTCTAGCCAAATCCCAACTAGCTTGACTACCTGACATTTGCTGACGAAACAAACTTGCCACCTTCCTCCAAGTTGCCCAGATACTCCTAAGGATAAAAGAACCTACAATTTGGAAATTATGAGCAATAGAGATGACATCACATAAGCCAAACAAACCCCTGATTTTACCAGCATGTTGAGATGAGAGTAACATGTGCCATAATAAAACCTACCAAGGGGGCGTACCTTCCAAACATTTAGCCACCCACCTAGCTGCAAAAATGATCCCTTGAGTTACAACATCCATCAAACTAATGCCTCCCTCTTCCTTGGGCATAATACAAACATCCCAAGGCGCCATGGGAAGACCCCAAGTCCCACCATACTAGGCCCACATATATGGCCACAAAATCCACTCCAGTCTACAAAATTAAGCCATGCTAGGAATCCAAGAAGACATAATAAATGTGGGAGGCTTAAAATATTTTTCCCACAACAGTGAGCTTACTTGCGGAGGGAAAATGCTTATAATGCCAAAAAAGAATCTTACGTTGTAATCGCTCAAGGAAACAATCCCACATGGAAATTGCAGAGTCCATCACCAAAAAGAATACCAAGATATCACATGATAACGTTGGGACGAACAAAATTCCAAACAATTAGAACCTAAGCAAGGGACTCATCAATACCAACCAACCAAAATTCAATCGTGTGATCACTAACAATTGTTGTCTCACCAAATTGACACTTTTTTCAACCTCCATATCCACTCTTTCACCTCTTCATTTGATCTTCGACCTCATAAACTCATCTATATTCTCACACAAATAACCAAATATCCAACAAGTATAGTAAGGTATAGTCATTGATCAGCCAGCTTGCTCAAACAAAACCGAATATTCCAGCTCAACTCTCGTTGATGAATCACGTATAATCAATGAGATATTCATCTCTCTACACTACGTGCCATAGAGATGAAGATCTATTATTAGATAACGAGTTTAAGAACATTTTTCGGGCATGAGAAGTTACTCATTAATTGAAGGAATCATTTACCTTCTGTAAACGGCTGTGTATTAAATAGAAGATAGGCTCTGTCACTAGGAAATCAGGATTAGTTATCTAACTTCTGAGCTATAAAAACAATGGAACGAAATGTAATAAACGATGAATATCATATAGAAGAATTGCGTTGTTCAAGCGCTGGTTTTCCGAATTTGACAGAGATCGACTCATACAATGTTGTTTTTAGTGTTTTAAGTAATGATACATATGTTTCTTTAGACTATAATCTAATTTATTTTCTATTGTTAATGATTCTCTTTTACATATCTGTAGCTTAGAATTTAGTTTGCAAGTCACTTAGGGACTTGTGTCTTTCTTGGCAAGGATCCACCAAGAAAAACATAAGCGCTTCCTTTGTACTTTTAGCTTTTATATAGAATAGTTATGTTAATTGTTGCTTCCGGTTTTCATTAAAAGTAAGAATTGTCTTTAAAGTTTAGTAGTTGTAGAAATCAGATTTGTACATGTTAGAATCTATTTCTTGGTGTTTGATTGTTGTTGAAGTAATATGCACAGTGTTTTCCAGTTTAGAAACGAGCTCGGATGTTTGGATATATCGATTTAAAAGGATTATTTTTCTTAGTTTTGAAAGTTCAATTCGATTTGTTGTAACTTTCAATTCTAGTTTAAAGTCATATATTGCTTTTGAAAATTTAAGTTTCTAAATGGAATAGACGTAGTTGTATTTTCTTTTTAATTAGAAAATCTTACTCTGTTTTCTGTAATGTTATATAGTTTTATGTTACTTGGTTTAGTTTATGAGTCACATTAAAATAGATAAGTTTTCAATTAGGTAGACGCTTTAAATCAAGATTACTTTTGAAGATAGTTTTAGAAGTATTTTGTTTCTATAATTAGTATAGAACTTAGATTTGTATGCTTTATAGAATTTAGATATTTAGTTAGCATTAGAATTTTGAATATTGAATAGAATTAATGAATTTGAAATCTTTGCATCAAAGTAGTTTGAATGATTTTTAGATTAGAGAAGCTTAAAATTATAATAGATTAGATTAAGAGTAAATTAGATTAGAGTAAATTAGAATTAGGATAGGCTCTAGTCCTGCACATACAGTGTTTGTGCCTCAAAGTTTACCTCCCTGGGTTGACAATTTATGGAGGCTATTTGTAGTAATATAATTAGCTCGACATTTTGGCGTCGTTGTCGAGGAGGCACTAAAAAGGACTGGAGATTAGAGAGTGATTTTTCTTTAGCAAATGTAGAATATCTTTCAAATAGAAATGTGTTAGTCTAATGATTTCATAGTATTATATTTCTTTTATTTCTAATTAGCTTTGATTTCATAAGTAGTATTGTTTGAATATTAGGTCAGTAGCACCCACAACACTTAATTTTAATCTAGTTTCTTTACTTTAGAGTTATTTACATTTTTTTAAAAGAATTTTGCAAATAAGTTAAATTAGCTTTAAAATTCAAAGTTTCAAAACATTTAGGTGTTGTAAAAACCTTGTTATGAATCCACCTGTGGAGCAGGACAGCGGAACCGGAACAAGTTTAGAGATGTTCAAAAACTTGTTGAGCAGAGAAGGGCTTATTACTACAAGAATTTTTCCTAATCCTTGTCACAACATCAGATCCATATCTGAAGATGAATCCATCTTTCAAAGTGAGCAGCAAATCAATAAGTGTCCTGAACCTGAAGACCTAGACCTATTCATCTATGCTTCCTCATTTGATGAAGGAGCTCAAGAATTATGGGAAGGAGCTGAGGAAGAAGAACAACTAGAACCTGAAATTGCAGAATTTCTTGCTTGCTTGGGACCAGCGACAGAATATCAGCTTGGCTTAAAAAGCCTAGCAAATCAAGGATCTATTAAAGTATGGATTGACACAGTTTATCAACTCCAACCTTTTACTTTTCAGCAATTTTTGAAATCAAGATCATATGAGGAGATGGTTCTTTATATCTGGACATTTGTTCATAAACACTGTGTGAACAATCATGATTTAGAAATCCTGATTTGTAGGTGGTTGCACTGGAAGTATGCATACACTTGAAAGGATCTTCTTATTTCCAGTAGAATAGGGTAGCATAGGAAATAAAAGATAGGAATAAAAGTAAAGAAAAAAATAAGCTCTACTGTGAAAACCAGTTTATCTGGAACAGTTTAGCAGGGGCTTAGTTAGAAAACCAGGTGACTGGCTAGCTAGACTCTGTAATAAAGTTTGTTGGTGTTTATTTCATTTATGCAAAATCATGTTTGTTATGTGCTCAGCTGGATGATGGGAGATTCATTAAGGCTTTCCTTCCAGCAAGTTTCAACCCATCGACGCCAGATCTTTTTCTGGGTTTGAAACTTGAGACATTTTCAGATACCTTGGAGCTTGCATGCCTCAATGACAGGTATCCTTGTCATTTGCTAAGGAAATACATCAATGTTTCTTGGCAAAAGAATTTTGCAGTTCATTCGACTTCAACAAATTTATTCATAATTGTTTGAATGTATCTAGTGCCTTGATTCCCATTAACATCAAAGATGGGATATCTTGCACTGGTTAACAACTTTTCTTATTAGTTGGTAATCCAGTGATTTTTACCTATGTTCGACATCAGTAAAATTTATTCACATAGGTAGATTTGCACAAAAGGGAGGACGTGGATGAAGATCTTGCAGTCCTTTACTCTGTGATCATAGACAATTCGACAATTTGCAGCTTTTTACCTTGAAAAGGCAATCTATTCTTTTGTTTTCTATAATAAATCTAGTAACATTCAGCACAGTGGATAGCCTATCAGAACAGAAATCCTCAGTCTTGTAGTAGCACAATCTTTGGAGCAAAGAAAAAACAGGAAATTGTATTCTGTTACAGAAATCGCATTCTGCCGCAGTACCTACAACATGCAGCAGAAGCCTGACAGTCCAAAGTATTTTTGAAAAATTTGATCTTGAAGGGTAACATTGATCTAAGGTATGAATCTTTCTTGGAATTTATTTATTTCATTAAATTTAAAGAAATTTTACTATGAATTATACCTACGATACTTGTTAAGCCTATGTCCTTCTACCTTTCGAATGTCATCATATGGCCCATATCCACCTCTGTTTGTCATCACCATTCTATAACTGTCCTTATATCTTATAAATAGATCTTCATCTCTATGGCACGTAGTGCCTAGAGATGAAGATCTTATCACTTTAAAAATATATGATGATGATTTCTGTTATCCATGCAATCCTCGCTTCATTCCTTCATGATCTCATACACAACAAGTTCATCATTATACTGACAGTTCAATATTGTCATAAAACCTCTTACGCGCCATGCATTTGAATGATAGTGAAGTACGAGTCAGGATTATCAAATTACTACTAGATTCAAAGCATTAGAAGCTTTGAAGAACTTTGGTGAGACTTGTTCACATGCCTATTTGATAACCTTCATCATTTTCCTAGCTTTTGTTTCATCCTCTGTTTCCTATCAAAATTACATTCTCAGAACAAATGGGGAGGAAGGGAGTTGAGCGTCATGAACCAATATCTATCTCTGTGCTAGAAAAATTTCCTGAGTTCAACTCATGCAAAGAGAAATTTGAAGGCACCTGGTATCAATTCTTTCAGAAGTTTAAGGGGTATGAAGATGAAATCACCCTGTATTTCGCTTAGGGATTCAATGGAAAGGTAGCACACATTGGCAATTTCCTTATGACGATGTCTGAGAAAACAATTGCTCGTGCCACTGATTTACCTTGTCGTGGAGAGCATTGATGAACTAAGGTCATGTGGTCTTCAGCTTGCAGAGAAGTATGAGAAGGTGAGTACCAAATGTAAGAAGACAAATTCTGAAAACAAATGTCTTGCAAATGTGGGCGGAAATTGGAAAACAGAGGCTCTGAAACACCTTGCTCATGTCAGTTTGTTAAAGAAAAGATTAAGGAGAGCAGAGAACAAGCTAAAAGGAAGCTGCACATTATTGTTAATACATCTTAAGTTTTGTTTGGAGAAGGGATGCAACACAGTTTTGAAATTTTGAAGCTTTTCAAAGAGCATGTTTGCATGAGGACATGCAAATACACAAGCGTAGGGGAGATGTTGGCTCGCCAAATTGATACTTTTTGCAACCTCCATATCCACTCTTTCACCTCTTCATTTGATCTTTGACCTCATAAACTCATCTATATCCTCACACATATAACCAAATATCCAGCAAGTATAGTAAGGTATGGTCATTGATCAAAATTCTTTAATTTCCTTTTATTTAATGATTAAATATGATTCTTAAAGGATTCGTGACTTATTATCTTAGATTTTGCAACTCACTTTAGTATGAAGGTTCTCTATAACTCCAAGCGCTGCCAACTTGCTCAAACAAAACTGAATATTCCAGCTCAACTCTTGTTGATGACTCATGTATAATCAATGAGATCTTCATCTCTCGGCACTGCATGCCATAAAGATGAATATTTGTTATTAGATAACGAGTTTAAGAACATTTTTCGGGCATGAGAAGTTACTCATTAATTGAAGGAATCATTTACCTTCTGTAAACGGTTGTGTATTAAATAGAAGATAGGCTCTGTCACTAGGAAATGGGGATTAGTTATCTAGCTCCTGAGCTATAAAAACAATGGAACGAAATGTAATAAACGATGAATATCATATAGAAGAATTGCGTTGTTCAAGCGCTGGTTTTCTGAATTTGACAGAGATCGACTCATACAATGTTGTTTTTAGTGTTTTAAGTAATGATACATATGTTTCTTTAGACTGTAATCTGATTTATTTTCTATTGTTAATGATTCTCTTTTACATATCCGTAGCTTAGAATTTAGTCTGCAAGTCACTTAGGGACTTGTGGCTTTCTTGGCAAGGATCCACCAAGAAAACCATAAGCCCTTCCTTTGTAATTTTAGCTTTTATATAGAATAGTTATGTTAATTGTTTCTTCCTATTTTCATTAAAAGTAAAAATTGTCTTTAAAGTTTAGTAGCTGTAGAAATCTGATTTGTACATGTTAGAATCTATTTATTGTTGTTTGATTGTTGTTGAAGTAATATGCACAGTGTTTTCCAGTTGAGAAACGAGCTCGGATGTTTGGACAGATCGATTTAAAATGATTATTTTTCTTAGTTTTATAAGTTCAATTCGATTTGTTGTAACTTTCAATTCTAGTTTAAAGTCATATATTGCTTCTGAAAATTTAAGTTTCTAAATGGAATAGACTTAGTTGTATTTTATTTTTAATTAGAAAATCTTACTATGTTTTCTGTAATGTTATATAGTTGTATGTTACTTGGTTTAGTTTCTGAGTCACATTAAAATATATAAGTTTTCAATTAGGTAGACGCTTTAAATCAAGATTACTTTTGAAGATAGTTTTAGAAGTATTTTGTTTCTATAATTAGTATAGAACTTAGATTTGTATGCTTTATAGAATTTCAATATTTAGTTAGTATTAGAATTTCAAATATTGAATAGAATTTTTGAATATTGAATAGAATTAATGAATTTGAAATCTTTGCATCAAAGTAGTTTGAATGATTTTTAGATTAGAGAAGCTTAAAATTATAATAGATTAGATTAAGAGTAAATTAGATTAGAGTAAATTAGAATTAGGATAGGCTCTAGTCCTGCACATACAGTGTTTGTGCCTCAAAGTTTACCTCCCTGGGTTGACAATTTATGGAGGCTATTTGTAGTAATATAATTAGCTCTACAATAATAGCCCCAAAAGCCTCACAAACCACAATCAAACAATCTTTAGCAATTGAAATGGACTCCTACTCAGTGATCACAAACAAAAGTGAGTCATCCACAAAATGTTTGTTCACCATCTCATCACCCTATAGGCAAGCCAAATCCAACAGAAAACTAAGGGCATCGATAGTCAACAAATAAAGATAAGGCACCAATGGACACCCTTGTCCGATAGACTTGCAAAGTGGATGGGGTGAGACAAAATTATTCACCAAATCAAAGGTTGAGGCTCATGCGAATAGAGTATCAATCATGCCAACACATATCAAGCCAAATCCAGGGCAAATCAACATGTCCATGATAAAAATCCAATCAATACGATCATAGGCTTTGTCAAAGTCAATTTTCAAGAAGAGGGCCTATTGATTCCCTAGCCCACTCCTAGTCCTCCCAAGTTAAGAACATTATGTCCAAAATAAATCGCCCCTACACACCCTATATGCTCATGAAGAACAATTTCCGTAGCCACATCACACACTCTCACAGCTACCATCTTAACCATGATTTTATAGGTAACGCTCAACAAAGTTATTGAGCACCAGTAACTAATAGTCTTTGGTAATGTTCTTTGGAATAAGCTTGATCATCCCCTAATTAAGTGACTTTGAAAGCCTAACAAAACAAAAAACCTCATAAGCAAGGTTACAAAAGTCATCCTCAACCAAATCTCACATCACCTTGTAGAGTTAGCAAGGCAAGACATCAATTTTAGGGAATTTCCCATTTTGCATTGAGGGAAGGGCGACAAAGAATTCTTTCTTTGTGAAATCCTTATTTAATCTATCCCAATTAATAGTCGAGACCTTATGAAGGATCATCCTATAACAACATAGTTACCAACTTAATGAAAACTATGACCTCAAAACGAGAACTTTGGCCCAAAAAACCCATATTTTTGCATTAAAAAACATCAAAATCAACCCCCAAATCAAAAAGTGGTGCTACCAGTAGCACCATTTTTTAAAACGGGGTCAAATTTACAACATTTTTCAAACATGGCCTTCAAAACTTAGATAGTAGCTCAGAAAAACCTTATAATCAGCACCTAAAAACAAAAAAGATGTTTTTTATTTTTTTTTCCCAATACGTTAAATTTTAAGATCATTTGAAATCGGATTTTTGTCACTTGGTACCATTAAAACCAAAACCTCAAAATCAATCATCAAATTGAAAAGTACTGCTACCGCTAGCACCCATTCTAAAATTGGAGTATTAAAATGACTAATTGTGATAATGTGGTAAAAGAACTCATCATTATTGTAAACAAAATCATAAAAACAACCCTTAAATGTTTACTTTTTAAATGTTATCATCATGTAAAGCACAAGGTAATACATAATGCCATGAAAATATCACAATAAACTTTAATAATTCAACGTCACTTTTTAATAATTTTTTCCTTTTAACAATAAAAAAGTAAATACAAGTTACATTGAATGAAACATAAATAGTTTCTTAAAAATATCGTTATATTGAACATATTCAAAACATATGAGCTAAGAAATTTTATTATACTATCCATAATTAAAAAACATATCATTCATAAAACATAACAAAATATTCATAACTTCATGTAAGATCATATGTAAGTTCAATGCTCTTTTTTAGTTACCATACAAACATCATATGGATCAAAAATTCTTAAAATGTTCCATACACTTATTCAGATTGACTCATGATTTATGAAATACCATCAGAGTCTAGATTTTCTTAGAATGAATGTTTTGATGAAGATGTAAATGATCCATACTCTTCTATATCGTCAATGAATGCACCATCTGAGTCTACATGCATGCCCAATGTTTCAGATGTCAAATGTCTTTTAGATCTACGACTAGGTTCAATAGACTCTCATCTTGCATTTAATTCTTGTGGGAGCAACCTCTTGATAATCTATGTTGTCTTGGAGCGAAGAGTTCGTCTTTGTCAAATTGAAGTCATAAACAAGTATGTCAACATCATCTAATTTTAAAAGGTCAGTGCGACGACGAGTTATATTTTGACCGTTTCTTTTTATCTTTCTATTGACATGTTTCTAAACCACCATCTCTAGCTTGTACACACCATTGAATGGGTGTGTACTTGTTACATACCAATGCACTTCAATCGCAACAACATCGGCATTTTCTTTCTCAATCTTTATAACCTTTCATATCCAGAATGGATAACCATGTGGATCCTCAATCACTAAAACTGCAATCATGCTACCCTCCTTAATATCTTGTACCGAACCCCTATAAAGGTCTTCCATGGTTTCATGTTGTGCATGTGAGCTTCGCGAACCAATATACATTTCTCTTTCCTCTGCTTGTGTAATCTCAATAGCACCTTGAGATTCTTTAACTTCAACAATGGTTGTTTCTTCAGGTTCGTTTGACATATTTTGTGGCCAATGAAATGGAGTCTTCAACATTGTATCTTCATTTGTTGAGATTGAAATTATGTCAATTTGACTATTGAAAAAAGACTCCCACCAAACAGAATCAGCAACATCAAAGTACTCATATGTATCCTTAATGGACTTTTTAATTTCTTCCAGGCATTCT
>JASDQU010370980.1:85447-100915 GCA_032191745.1 Picea mariana
AAGGTTTTTCCTTATCACCACGAGGAGTATCAAGCAAAACATTGTCAGGTTAATGAACTAGAGAATGTCGATCACCTTCATTTGTTGCAGCTGAATGTTTGAGAACATCATCAACATAATTATTTGGAGACAAATAATCATCAACATAATCATTTGAAAAAAGATAATCATCAACATTATGTTCACTATTGACATAATCATCTTCATTGCTTTCAAAATCCCCACTTGAGTGAAAATTTCCACCATCTTACTTAGTGCCTTGAAAACCTTCATCGGTATCTTGAAAATCCTCACTTGGAGGAAAATCAACATCAACATTGTTTCTTTTTAATTTATCACTCGGAAAAGAGTGACCATCAATGGCGTAATCATCTTCGCTACTTTGAAACTCGCCACTCGAAAGATATTCTTCATCATCCTCATCATCATCCTCATCCTCATTACTAGTTTCAATATCCTCACTTGGAGTAAAATATTCATTATCCTCATCGGTACCCTCAAAATCCTCACTTTGAGGGAAATCATCGGCACCAATGATGTTTCTTTTAAATTCCTCATTCGAAAAAGACTGGCCAGCATTGTCATAATCGTCATCATTGCTTTTAAAGTCCCCACTTGGGGGAAATTATTCTCCATCCTCATTCGTGCCTTGGAAATCCTCACTTGGAGGAAACTCTTCATCAATACCTTCAAAATCCTCACTAGGAGGAAATTCATAATCACCAACATTGTTGTCTTTAAATTCTCCACTCAAAGAATTTGGTCCACCATTGTCATAATCATCTTCACTGCTTTTAAAATTTCCACTTGAGGGAATTTCTCCATCAATTTCATTGGTTCCTTGGAAATCTTCATCGATACGTTCAAACTCTTCACTTGGAGAAAAATTCTCATCCCAATCATTTAAACGTTGATCATAGTCTCCACTTTGACCTACATTTTGATTATTTTCATTACTATTAAACTGTTGACTAGATTTATCACCATCATATTACTCATTTTCATCATCGATGCCTTCAAAGTCCTCTGATTTAGGACTTTCATGAGGAACATGTTGAATAAAATTGCTTGCACCATGATCAAGATTATGACTAGCTGAAAAATACGACGCCTCATTTGCATTACAAACATTCCTATGGCATTTCATAGTCCCAACAGAAGAGGTAGACTAAGAATTTGTTAATGTCTCAGAATTACATTTTTATTTATTTGATGAAACCATCCCTTCTCTCTCAGAACATAGAATGATATAAATGTTCACCGTCCCTATGACATTATAATAACATGCATAATGAGTTTTTCCCTCTAAATGCCCCCCTCTCCAAAAAAATATATATAATTTCCCTCCAAAATTTCCCCCCAAAAATTCCACCCCAAAATATTCCCTCCAAATTTTCCCCCACAAATTCCCCCCCAAAAATTCCACCACAAAATATTCCCCTCGAATTTTAGCCTCCAAATTTTCCCCCAAATTTTTTTTAGTTATTTTCCCTTAAAAATTAAAAACAATTTTTACTCTTTTATTTTGTTATTTACATGTTAAATACAATATTTATCATGTTTATCTATTTATCCCACATTGATTAAACATATTTATGATCCATATAGTTTTAGGTATATCTGTAGACAATATACCTAACTTTTTTTATCTCACATTGGTTATACTAACAGTAATTTATATCATCTGTGTTATATATACACAATCTTTTTTATCTTTTTATATTGTGTTATATCTTGGACGGTATTTGTTTTAGGATTTGGAGCAAGCTAAAACATAGAAAAGACATCCAAGGAGAATCTAGCAAGTAAAAAAGAGAATCTAGCAAAAGAGGAGAATTTAGCATTTCAGAAGTTAGATTTTTACTAAATTCTTACATGTTTTCTACTTTTTTTCAAAAAATCCTTAAGATTTTTTGAAAAAAAAAAACGCAAAAAAAGTTAAATTTAGATATAAGTTTTTAACTTTTTTTTGGTTTTGTCTAGTTTTTTAGGTTATATGGTTTTTTAAACATATAACGTGGTTATATGTTATATAACATATAATGTAGGTTATATGTTATATAACATAGTAACATAGTTATATGTTATATAACATATAACAATTGTTATATGTTACAAACATTGCCCTAGCCCCCACGGCCAAGCCCTGGGCGCGCCCGAGGCTTGGCCGTGGGGGTTAGGGCGATGTCTGGCATCACCCCAGCCCCCCCAAGGCTAAGGCACATTCCCATGATGCTCGACATCGCCCCAGCCCCCCCAAGGCTAAGGCACAGTCCCATGGGAATGTGTCTTAGCCTTGAGGGGCCTGGGGCGATGTCGAGCATCGCCCTAGCCCCCACGGCCAAGCCTCGGGCGTGCCCAGGGCTTGGTTGTGGGGGTTAGGGCAATGTTTGTAACATATATATGTTATATAACATATAATGTTGTTACATGTTATATAACATATAACAAAGTTTGTTATATGTTACATTATTGTTATATCTAATCAATGTTAGTTTTTTTAGTTCTTTTAGTTTTTAGTTTTAAGTCTAGTTTTTTTTACATATATAACAATTAGTTTTTAATCAATGTTATGTTTTTTAGTTGAGTATAATGTGAGAGGCCTAATTTTTTTTTTTTATCTTAATACAGAAAAATGTCAGGAAAGAGATTATCTCTCAATATATCTGGATCACAACCTGCAATAATGGCATCAAAAATTGCAACTAGAACCTCCATGAATGTTAGGCAACAAAATGATAGCTTAACACCTGAGCTATCAAGGGCAATGAAGAATGTTAGAGAGTGGATATCTGTGGAAGGTGAAAACAAACAAGAGTATTATTGGTTTCTTAAAGACAAGCAAGAAAACAATAGAGATCATATATATTTGTATTGTGTCGAATCAGAACATGTGCATGGAAATTATCAGGCACTTGGCTTGTTACAAGATATATGTTTGGTGCCAGCCATAGATATTATTTATGCACTTGTCAAACAAGGGAGAACTTATATCAAGTTTAAATATTGTTTCAAATTGAGCAATTATAACAAGAATGAATGTTTTTCATAATTATGTGCATCAATCGTTGATGACATTGAGAAAGGCAATGTAAGCTTTTTATTTCTATTTTTGTGTCGTTTATTATTTTTAATATTATGCTAATGTTTAATTTTATTTAACATAAAAATGTTATATTTTATTTTTACAAAATTTTGTTGGACGAATTTCACATATGTTAGTGGGAATTTACTCTACAGAGAATGATATCATGGATGTCATCAACACTTTTCATATTGAAAAAACACAAGGAAGGAAAAAGAAACAAAAAGCAATGGAGGTTGAACCTACAAGAGTAGACAAAGAAGAACATGAAAGAAGAAAGAAAAATATTCATTCTAGAAATCCTAAAAGGGTTACATTTGAACATGAGGAAACTCTAAATGAAGGTTTTGTTGAGATTAATCCCAATGAGGTAACTATCACTCCTCCTCGCAAAAAGATCAAACAAGATAAACGCAAAAGACCAATGGTTGATGATGAGTCTATTCCTATTGTTTATGAAAAAATCGTTGATTTAGATGAAACACATTTAAATCATAAGAGGAAGAAAACAAATGTTGATAATGTTCAAGAATCCATCGTTAGCTCAGAGTATTATAGTGAAAGTTCTAAAGGTAGTAGAGAAATAATAACACCAAGTGTTAATCTAGAGGATGGTACTACGAAAACAACACAAAATGCCATTTGAAATAGAATGAGGACAAAAAATTACTTGATGTTGGCCACACATTTCAGCCGAATGTGAAACAACTTTATAAACCCACAAAAGGACAAGAAAAATATCAAATTAGAAAACCACATCACTTGCATATTCACAATTTGAAAGCATTGATTAGATACAATTCATATGCACATGTGGTTCACTGTTTAGTTCTTGTTGACACAATGGAAGTTCCTACGAGGGAAGAATTTGATAGATCAAAATGTTTTGACTACAAATATTATGTGATTGGAGGAAATCATTCTGCAGAGGCTAGAAGAGAATTGACGCAAGAATATCCCAATAATCTTCTTTTTTAGACAGTCAAATGCATAATTTATGCCGGTTTAACAAATTCAGAAGCAAAGTTACTGGCATGGGATCATAACACAGACAATGAGTACAGGGTGTCTATGACCTTTCATTCAAAGGGTGAGATTTATCCACAATGAATTTTTTGAAATATGTCATGGGGAGAGATCAAATGTTGATGTTAAGTTTCGGAAGCAATGCTGCATGGAAATAGGATTCCCACTTGATGATGAAAATACAAAAGAAAAATATCGCAAAGGAAGTAATATATTTAGATCTGTGGATAACTATTTACAATTGGAATTTAGAACTGGACAGGTATGAGATTTGATAGATGAGATCTTCACCCTATGAGAAAATGTTGATATAAAGAATCAAAGAGTTAAGAAGGCTAAACCATTGATATGTGGCACAAGTAAGACAAGTCCCGACAAAAAAAATATTCCTGACAATATGACAATAACACCTTGGAGATCAATACAAGGAGTGAAAAATGATACATTTATCATAAGTATATTATCACGTGATAGGTCGAGAGAATTGTCAATGGAAGAAATATGTGATGAATTTAAAAAGTAAGTCTGTTGAATTATTTTTATTTATGTTAGGACAAGATAATTAATTTTTTCAATTTAATATCAATTTAACATTATTTTTGTTTTATTTAGTCACAAGGTGTATATGAAAATACAAGAGGAAATGGTCAAGATGTTGAATGAAGAAAGTTGAGATGATGTTAAACTCAACTATCCAGATTCAAGCTCTTCAGTTGTATTGAAACAATTTTTTGTTGCATTCATAATGGTATGTTGATTTATTACATTCATATTATTCGTTTGTAAGTTAATTTATTTATATTTTAATAGTTATAGATATATAACTATATGTTTGTTTGTTTCATTAAAGATGTCAAAGAAGAATGCAGAATTTATATTTTAATAGTTATAGATATATAACTATATGTTTGTTTGTTTCATTAAAGATGTCAAAGAAGAATGCAGATGGAGTACCTGAACCTTTCAAAAGTTTTATTCTAATAGTTATAGATATATAACTATATGTTTGTTTGTTTCATTAAAGATGTCAAAGAAGAATGCAGATGGAGTACATGAACCTTTCAAAAGTTTTATTCAAAAAGCTAAGTTTGAAAGAGAAATGAAACATGTTCAAATGTTCAACTTGATAATACCCTTGATCGCTACATTTGGAATGGGCTCGACACTGTTCAATATAAAGTGATATAGGTGATTGTGAAAAACTTGCAAATATTGTTCCTAAAAAATAATACTCCCTAGTTATTGTGGATATCTCTCATGGATATAATATCCCAAACATTGAATATGATAATGAGCCTTATACTTACCAAGCTTTCAGTAAAGTGGTTTTGGGATTTATAGAAGTTACAACATCACCATTTTGGAGATTTCTAGTATTTCATTTAGACACACAACAAGGATTAGTACAATCAAGTTTCAAGAGGAAAGAAAAGATAAGGAGACAGTTTATTTGGTAAGATATTGAAAGTGTATATTTAGCAATTAATATTATAAAACAATTTTATTAATTCACAAGTTAATTGAAATTTTACTTATTTATGTTACAGGCACAAACCAAATATTCAAAGCTCCAAGAAAGAATCATTTAAACATGATTTTGAGAGTATACATCTTGCACCCTGGACAGAAGATGATTCTTATAACTCTATTCTTGTCAATGCAAATGATGGAAAGACTCATAATAGTATATTGGTATACAATGTTGTGGTTAGAAAGCTAACATATGAGGAAAAAGATTTAAAATGAAATATGGTTAACATTTATCAAAAACCACAAGTATTAATTAATTATCTTATAGATAAATTTTCAAATGAAGGAGATTGGGTTTTGGATTTGTTCTCGGGTTCAGGTAAGAATTATGATCTAATATTTATGAAATCATACTTCAATCTTAGATTATTTTTAATTTATCTTTTTACAGTATCTAACTTCATTATTTATTTTGTATTTGGTGATTAGGTACAACATTAACGTGTTGCCTACAGAAAAGAAGGAATTGCATAGCCATTGAAAGTGACCCAATACAGTGCAGTTGTATTCAACAAAGAATTAATGCTATTCCAGCTCTTTCAGATGAAATGCAAGTTGGCTTGAGGAAAGGAGATTTTAGTGAATCGAAGGAGGCAAAATTGCCAAAGGATCCTCAAGTACCATTAGGAAGAATGATTGGAAAGGATCACTTTGGAGAACTTGCAGATATCAAAGAGCCAATGGAAGAACAAAATGACACAATGGAAACACAAGATGACGTCGAAGAAGATGATGATGTGTCTGTTGAGCATGATGAATTTGGGATATATGATATTGTTGATTAGTTTAAAGATGGCTTTGAAGACGATGCTAAATTTTGCAAATTTTTTATGAGTTATAACTGTAATGATTTGACTTTCATATTTGAAAATAAGAATAACAATGTATCTCATTTTGTTTTGTGATAAATCTTCTTATTGTTTCTTTTTTCGTTTTATTTGTATGTGAATCACTATACATTGGAAAATTTTATTAAATGTTGTCATTTTTTTACTTCAAATGTATAAAAATATGAAAGAAATGATATTTTTTTATAAAATTTATAATTTTTTTGTTCAATTATATCCATAAAAATGTTTTATCTGACATGCTATTTTAAAGAATATGTATCAAAATGTAGAGGTTTTTTATGATATATGGCTATAAAATGTGTATTTTTTTTATAAATATTCAAAAGTAGTGTTCTTACGATTTATTGAAGTAAAGGTAAACAATGTGTTAAAAATGATGTTTTTCATTATATTTAAAAAGTATGGAACAATAAATTAATGAAGGAGCCAAAATTCTATGAAATATCATACCTTCGAAAAAGTAAATGGTGAAAAACATTTTTAAGATTGAAAGAAGCCTGAAAAAAAGACTAAACGAGAAGTTGAATAAAAACAAAATATATATATATATATATAGAAAAAAATGAAAATATATGAAAAATGAGCATTTAAAAAAATAATGTGGAAACATTGTCGATCGAAAAATTTAAAATATCAAAAATCACCTAAAATAGAGAGGGGGTGCTACTGGTAGCACCATTTTTAAAAACTAGGTAAAAATTGGACCCCCAAAAAAACAAGAACTCTCGAGAGTTCTCGCTAAGTTGTTAACTATGTTTAACAAGCATCTTTGGCAGCCACAACCAAATCCAACAAAGGGTAAGAAAAAAATATATTATGAAAATGATCACTAAACATACCTTGGATCTTGATCAAATCTACCTCAAGAGATCCATCCACTTGGCGTATACCAATCACCTAGTCAACAACCACATTCTTCTGTAAAACATAAAAGATCTTAGAGCCTTCATCACCCTCTTGAATTCGTTGCAATTAGGCACGCACTCGAGCTCCTCTAGCAATGTACCCCTCCCTTTGCACCACCAACTCTAATCGGGTTGCATCCTTATGAAGAATAACGCTATGCAAATCCTCCTCCATAAGGGTATGAACGTCATCCAACATCCAACATCCATCTACCCTCCCAAAGCACTCTCATGCACTTACATGTGATCATGTGACCCCACCCTCTCATAAACTTTACAATGATATTAATGGTTTCCTCCAATCACAATAGCTAACCTTTATCCCACCCAAGACGAGGTACAATGTTCCAAACATGATGCACAAGAACACGAAAGTCCAATGAGCCCAGATGAGAAACATTTAGCTTGAACAAGGGCAAGGGCTTGGAATCCACCACATGCCCAATTGAAACGAAGGTCAAAATGGGCAAGTGATTCGACCCTATAGTTGAAATGAACACGCCCACTAGTGGCATACTCCCAAAAAAGGAAATGTTGTCTTGTAGACCATACATTGGATCTAGCCTAACCTGAACCCTGGCAGTACCCTATTTGAAATTAGACCAAGTGAACCATCCTCCATGATCCAAGCCTTTTTTTCCCAACTTGGGATCAAAGAGCTAAAAAGTCACTTTGCATTTCAACCATGCCTACTCCAAACCACAAACCACCAAACCAACTCCCCCCCACCACCACTTGTCACTCTCCCACCCTCTATGTTAGTCAACTTGAATCATTCAATCACGTCTACTCTTTTCCTTACCATGTTCCTTCGAATCACACTCAAATAAAATGAACTTCTCAAGCATTCACCGCTTTTTACTTTGGTACTACAGCGAGTACATTAACAATTCTCTTCTCCAAGCATATAACTAGTTATATGTGTTGTATATGTATTTTAATAATCAAGTCTAGGAAAGATTTTCAACCTTCACTATAATATGCATACAAGACCACAACCAAACTATCTTCTTGTATTGTTGTCAATAAACATGCATATCTATGAATAGCTATTCCTTCTTCCCTCCAACACCCTTGCAATCCCCGGTGTTAGGTATTTTCTATCAACTTCAGATGATGTGAGACACTTAATCAACTCCTTTGTTAAGTTCTACCCTTGAAATATAGTTTATGTTTTGTAACACACCCACGGTGGGGACTCAAATTTTCACTCTTCTTAGGAGAATCAATACGCTCATTTGAGGTCTCTATTCCATTCTGCTCTTCCAGAACTTTCCAGCCACGATCTCCATGCTCTGAAACAAACTCAGAGTAGGCAGATATCGTCTCCCAAGTTCTTCGAGTTATTTCATCCCCCTATACCTGCATATGACCACGGGCTATGACCAAACGCCAAGACATCAAGGGCCAAGACGACTACCACGCGAATCCTCCGGAGTGGCAAACCTCTGAAGTTCACGATCTGACGTCGCGTGTCCTCGAGGATTTCTACAGCCCTGATTTACTTCGAGACTTCAGCATTCGGGAGTTTCAAACATTTCTACACCTTTTTCCTCCTAAGTACTCCATACCCAGAGTTACAGATCAAGCGCCACACGTCCCTCATGATCGACGGTTATGATCTTCTTTGAAACTTTGGTGTTCAGGAGTTCTGAGCACTCCAACTCTTTTCCTCCGAAGTACTCCATACTCGAAGTTCCAGATCAGACGCCACGCATCCATCTAAATCAACGGCTCGGATCCACTTCGAGACTTCGACGTTTGGAAGTCTCGGACGCTCACACCACCTTTTCTCCCGGAGTGTTTTCTTCCAAAGTTAAGGATCGTGCGCCACGTGTCCCTCTCATTCGATGGTGGGGATCCACTTCGGGCGTCAATCTACTCTGTGTTGCTTTCTCCCTGCTTCCGAAGTATGTGATCTGCTGGTGCGTGTCTTCCACAGATCGACGACTATAAATTACTTCATCTCTTCGGGCCTCGAGAGTTTCAATCTCTCCCCACTAGCTTTCTCCCAGAATGATTTCACCTGAAGTCGACAATCTGTCGACGCGTGTCTCTCTCAAATCGATGGTCACAATTTACTTCAGGAGTTCTCTGTTGAGTTTTGTACCTTGGGAGGTGTTCCCCATATGCTTCTGCTCTCCTAGACACATGTGGGATTGACTATACACTTTGTGCCTTGTACTTTGTGTCTAATTTCACTTTGACTTAGGAGTCTCAAGTCAAAAGTGAAATTTAGCTATGCCTAAAATGACTATTAATTCACTTTGTGGGCGAATTAGAGACATAAAGTGAACTAAGGAAACTTAACCCAAAGTGGGTTATTGACTTAGATACTTTTGGTGAGATCTCAACCATTGATTAGATGGGAGATGAGATAATCTCATCCATTGGTTTCTTAGGTTTCCTTATACATGTTCAAGAGGGGCGCAAAGGGTGAAGGATAGTTCATTACTTCATTTGCTCACTTGGAGAGGAAGAGAGGGAGCTTGGAGATCAGGTCAGTTGCATGAGGAGGCTTGATCTTGGGCGCATGCTTTCATGGAGGGAGTCATTCAGCATCTAGCCTTGTTTATTTATTGAGGAGGTTTCATTACTGTGGAGGGCGCACTTGCTTTGGAGGGCACATCAGTAGTGGGGAGAACTTCTACCCATCAGATTGCAGTAAGATCAGTGGCAGAGGGAGGCCATCCAACAAAGCTTCATTCCTGTGGAGGGGTTTTCTATTCTGAGCTCACAGTTTGCTTCTGGAGCAGTTTCAGTGGATTTGAGAGCTTGTATGGGGGGCGCACCTTCCTAGGGCACACCTAGTTCTTTCGGACTTGTATTTCAACTTGGATCAAGCTGTTATTGTATCAGGTTCATCTATATTTTGTAGTTGTTGTATTCCACCATCTGCTTTTCTCATATATAGACATATATCTCAAATTGGTTTTCCCCGGGGGGGTTCTATCTAGGGTCATGTTGACCAAAAATGCATGTGTACAAAATGATGTGTGTTAGTCTTTTAGATCTACTTATTTTCAACTGTAAAGATCTTTAGGTGTGTTGTATTTATTTTAGTATGCATGTGCTAACTTCTGGTTACTAAAACTACATGCTAGAGCACCTAAAATTGCAAGTACAACCATAACAAATCAGCAAGAAGTTCTTGGACTGTTGGTTGTCCTAAAACAATAGCAAAACATTTAGATAACAGTTGAAACTTAGAGCCAATCTCTGGTCAAAGACAGACCCAGTTGGCAAGCTTGATAGGACCTGAAAATCTTCACTCTCAACTCGCGTGACCACACTTTCCTCCGAAGTGGCTATCTCCCAAAATGGAAGATCTATCGACACCTTTCCTCAGCTGACAGACGGCTCAGATGAACTCCGACTCTCCGACCTTCGGAAGCTCTTGTTCAACAAATCCCCTTTTCTCCCAGAGTGATTTCACCCTAAGTCGACGATCTGTCGACGCATGTCTCCTGCAAATCGACGGCTGCAAATCACTTCGGCTCTTTGGGCTTTGGGAGGTTCAACCTCTCCACACTTGTTTTCCCCCAGAGTAATTTCAGCCGAAGTCGACGAATTTCCACCACGTATCCTCTCTCTCAGATCGACGGTACAGACGGACTTCGTCGCTCTGCAAATTTCCAAAGGAACTCACAGCTAACCATCTCTTAATACCCCAGTGTGTGCCACTCCAAGTGGGACACCTGGCATCGTTGTCACTCGACACATGGGTCCCCACGCACTCTCGACGTAATACCCACATTCCCTCGATCGAACGATCAATAGGGGTCCTTAAGGATCCATAGATCCACGGTCCACATTACTTCGCTACTTCGTTCTTCGAGAGTTTTGGCGTTACTAAGCCTCTATTCTCCCGAAGTAGTCAACGCCAAACTGACTACCTCATAGATCTGACGGTCGGTATGGCTCACGAGCATCCTCAGATCTAAGGCCCAGATTAACTTTGGGACTTCGAGACTTCGGGGATTTTACTTCCCTTACGACAAACTCGCTCAATTCGTCGAACTCGCGAACTCCGAAGGACTCAAGGGGTTAACTCCCACGCTCTTTCCCATATCCAACGGTCACAACAGACCTTGGCTCTTCTCGAACACATCTTGTTCATTCATCTTCCAAGCAAGAGAACCTTCCCTTTCGATACTTCAATCTTGATATTCTTCCTGAGCTTTGTTAGCTCTGAAAGGCTTAAGAGCTTTGCGCTCTTTCTCTTGAACTTAACACTTAGAAGAATTCTTCCGTGCACCCCTTGCGCTCATTCATCAACTCTAGAACTTAAGAGATTCTCGGTCTCTGCCCACCTCGCAAAGAGCCTGTGCATACGTGCGCTACCTCTCCTGAGCTTAATAGACTCCTTCCTTCAGGAGACTCAAAACGACTAGGAGTGTCGACATGCACACGTGAAACTATGCCCACGGTTGACGAACTCACAGTTCACTTATTTTAACCTAAGCCACCACAAGGTGCTGGCATTTACATGTACAAATCAGACAATTCCATACTGGCTTAAATACACAATTTAAACAAGAATAAAGAGACACAGTATAACCATTAAGCACACATGCACATCCCTGAGTCATTCACAGGATATCCAACTTTATTACATAGTTATAGCTCAATTACACAAGGTATGAGAATACTTATCTATTACAGGTTACAGCCAACTAACTGACTGTGGGTGTGTGCCTTTCTACCTAACCATAGGCTCCAAGGCATTCAATCTTAGCACTCTGGCCACCCTCGTGCCAAGCCATGATATCACTAGGGAATTTACGCCATCTCTCAAAGACCTTCTCTATGTCACAATATCCTTACGAGGTTTATCAGATGCTTCCTCAGCATCAAGCTCGTGTTCAGGTCCTTCAGGTCGTGTTCTCTGCATTTCATTTTGTTTCGTGCATCTCCTTTTGAGCTTGCGCTCTCGTCTTGTGTCTCTTCTCTTGTTGTCCCTCTTCCTTACCGTCTCTCTGTATGTATCTTACCTTCCTTCTTTAGGAAGGTTTCCAGCCCATCCTATTCCTTCTGTCAAATGGAAGCTCGGGTTTGCAGGTCTTTGTGGTACTTCGGGCTGACAACCCATGTTTCCATTCATGGGGGTCGTTGATTATTCAACTACCAGTCCTTTCCTTCATTAACTGATTCTTTCCTCTAGATATATCATGGCTCGTACTTCAAGGCTTCACCCCCCAACAGTCAGTTATGGGCAATTTAACAATAATACATTTACATCAACCACATGCCTTAGCATGGTAATCCTATTTTATGATTAATTACAAGCTAGGTGAAACAGGGGTGTTGCATGTTTCAGTTATGTTGCATGTTTTACTGCAGACCTCTTTGATCTCCTGAAAGCACGAAACATCTTTCATATTTTCTAAATACCTAGCACACATCTCCCCCTCTTTCAATAGAGAGCTCTTATCAATCCTGCTCACCAGCCAGAAAAAGGATTTTTCCAGATACAATCCCACGCTTCCGATAAGTAATATAAAACTTAGCTTCTTGAGAAAAATATTTACGCAACTTTAAAATTGCCTTACCAGTATTCATAACAGTGCATAAATAAGATCTTTATTTAGCCTAGCGAAATAAGTACACAGCCCAGCGTATAGAATTCACAATTAGCACTAAACCATACCCATATATAACAGTCATTAAGGTTCGACCACAATCAAAGATCCCAAAATCCCTAAGGCTTCGACCAGTGGAACCAAGGCTAGTAGGTCAAGCCAATAGACGAAACATGTTTGGGTTCAAAAATCTAGTCAAGGTCCATGTTAAACTCATGCACATGTTTTCTATAGATGCCTAGCTTTCCATTGAGTCTAGTCAAACACCATGGAGAGAATTCCAAAGTCCAATCAGCTACTGGCAACTTCTGCCACAAATTATTTGGTGAAATGCTAGAGGATCACATAAGAAGCAATGTAAGGCAGAGTATTAAAGCAGGTTCATCATGTAACAAAGTGTAGCTGGGATAATTCATAGGCAACCAGTACTAGACGGCGTATACTTGTAGGCTAATGGGGATGCCATCATAGTTTGCATAGTTAATACTTGTAGCTTCAGACAGTTCAACTGTTCTTTCTTCTATTTCTTGCCTAGTTACTGGCAGATTAAGGTACATCAGACAGATGGCAATCTCATACCATTAGAATGAGGAGCATACAAGGTATATTGGCTATGATTTTAGGTTGTAAACAGTAACATTCTATGGTCAATATGGTGTGGCTAGATTCTAACAAAAATTTCTTGTTCATCTTCAAGGCATGTCCATGTACACTAAAGCATTTCCTGGTCAAAGATAACATAAAGCCAAAACTTCCCTTAGACTAATTACTTGGAAAACTTCCTCTTAGCAGCCAATTATAACAGAATCAAGAATACGTTGTAATTCTTTTATTTCTATGCTATCCACACTCCCCGACGACAACCGCCGATGTGACTTTTGCAAATGAAGTTTCAGGGAACTGCTACTAACACCTACAATCTTGCCACAAATCGGGCAACTCCTCATGATAGGCTTCCTTCGTTGCCAATCCATGGAAGGTTTTCCATACAATCTCTTATCCAGTTCTATAAGAATTCTCATGAAACCATCATTTGGCTGTGCACGACAGTGAACTCCTTTAAGTCTGGTCCATGCTTCAAGAAGTGTCTTGTGTCTGCAAATGAGGCCTCGCATAAAGAAATGTATGATGGAATACAACAGAACTATGCAACAAAAACATGGCACAAAATGCAAAAGGAAACAGTAACATAAATCCACTAAAACCCACAATACCCTTACTTGCGTAGCATCAAATATGCAAGAACAACTGTTGTGCTACGGCTTTTGCCTTCGAAGCAGTGCACAAGAACCTTTCCCCCATTTCTTTCAACCTTCTCTATGAAATCAGATGCATCTTCAAAAATATAGCTAATATTTGCATCATCAACATCAGATATCTGTTATATTGAAATGAAACAATGACAAAATGAATATCATGCAACAAACAAAACGATAAGATATCTCAAACAGTTTAGATGTTTCCGTAAATTAATACATTTTGAAAGAATGCTAATACAGGTCAGACTAACAGAAAGAATTTGGCACCATATAGTTACTTCAACAAAAAGTAACACAAAGAAAAAGAAAACTGAAGGCAGGCAAGAAACTGGCACCTCAAAATTTTTATACTCAAAAAGGTCGGTATATTGTGCTTCTGATTGGCCGAGCTCATTAGCACAGAGGCATAGAACATGAGTGACACCCAGAAATTGCAGTGTATTTATAGACCTTGCAGCCAAAGCTCCACCAATAAACAAACAGTCTGTAACATGTGATGGCCGCTCTGTGTCGGCAGCTTGAGATACCAAAGCCATCCTTTCCAGAAGGTGTTCCAACCTCACCTATACAAGGGACGAAGTTTTTTCAGATTTCCAAAGCATTTATTTCCTTTAGCAGAGCTTTTCTTTGTGAGATACTCAGACAGAAAAAATGAAAACTGCAAGAATAGCAAGTTTTCCTTCTACTAAATGCATTACTGGAATGAGATTCTTCACAAATCTAACACAGATCAACTTGCTAGTCAATTCAAGGAATTCTTTACCAGTTACCTTTAATTCATAACTGTCTATGACATTTTGTGAATCACCTCCTTCAAAAAAGCCGGTGATGAAATTCATTTCATGGCATAATTTAATCACTTCCATTCCAAGCATTTCATTCCAATGCTCCAATGCCTTGCTCAGCTCACTATCAAACTGCACATGTTATACATATATCATGACAGCATTCATCTTTTGACAGAGTAGAAAATAACTTCAAACGAAAAAGTTCATTGTTTATTTATCAAGCCAAGAAAAAAGGAAAATAGAAAACTTGCCCTTGCAATCTTGTTCAAGTCCTTCAATTTAACTGTCATGCGCATACTGTGAAATGAATCACCATTTCCTTTTGGATATTTTCCATGACAGTTGTCTTGAAAAAATGGTGACATTTCTAAGTTGTCCTTATAAGGTGATTTTGAGAATGGATTGCCGAGGAGGTCCTGTGAATCTGTGCCACTGGTATATG